>JBBPKN010000019.1:0-124508 GCA_038089275.1 Pulveroboletus cf. rosaemariae
CCCAGGGGAGCATATTCTGCTGAGGGATAGAAAGCATACATGCATAGCTGGGGGAGACTGGAATGGTGACAGGAGGCCAGAGTTGCCTGGAGGGGAGTTAGAGGGCTAGAGTAGCTTACTAGGTATGAAGACCAATTGTAAGCCAGGTTGGGATGGGGTCAGAGTTGGGTTGGAGGTCCAGGATATGACAGAATGCCATTGATCTTTCTGTTCATTTTGAAACTGGTGATATCACTCCAATGACATTTTATATCACTCTGTTGGATGGATCTAGTTCTCTTGTTCTAGGACACAACTGGCTTGCCTGCTATAATCCATTGATTGACTGGGTATCAAGTTGTATCTTATTCTGATCATCTGAATCAAACATGTCAACACCCCTGAGCTCCCCTCCATAGCCTCTGGTCTCTCCAGCCCAAGCTGACTCCAAATCTGATTCACCATGTTTCCCTAACCCCAAATCTCTGTCAATTGAGCTACTCAGCTTATCAGCATTCACACATGCCTGTAGCCTTGATGGCTCAGTCTCTTTCTATCTGCAGCCCTGACCTCTGGAGAGTTATCTCTGTTCTGCTTTTATTGCCCCTTCTCCAGGTGACCTTTCCAGTGTTTCTCAGGAATACCATGACTTTGCTGATGTGCTTAGCAAAAGCAAGGTGTCTACTCATGCTCCTCACTGCAAGTTTGACCTGAAGATTGATCTAGAAGAAGATACCTCACCACCTGTTGGCACCACCTATTTCTTGTCACCCTCTGAGCTTGAAGCACTCAGGACTTTCCTAGATGAACATCTAGCTACCAGTTTCATCTGACCCTTTACATCTGCTCACACTGCCCCTGTTCTCTTCATCTGGAAGAAGGACAGATCCCTCCAGTTGTGTGTAGATTTCTGAGGACTCAACAAGATCACAAAGAAAGACTGCTACCCCCTTCCATGCATCTTCAATCTCCTTGACACTTCAAGCCACACAACTATCTATACCACACTTGACCTTAGGCATGCTTACCATTTAGTTCACATTGCTGAGGGTAACAAGTGGAAAGCCTTCTTCCATATGTGCTATGGCTCATATGAGTGGCTTGTCATGCCATTTGGGCTCACCAATATCCCTGTGGCTTTCCAGCAGTTTGTCAATTCTATCTTCACTGATCTTTTTGATGTTTTGGTGATTGTTTATTTGGATGATATCCTCATTTTCTCTGCTGACCAGACATCTCATACTGAGCATGTCCAAGAAGTCCTCCACCACCTTCAGAAACACAGCCTCTTTGCCAAATCCAAGAAATGCGAATTCCATACTGATTCCACTGAGTATCTTGGGTACCAACTCTCCCCTTCAGGGCTCACTATGCCCCCTGAAAAGGTTCAATCCATCCTGGATTGGCCTGAGTCTTGCAAGGTTCGAGATATTCAGTCCTTCCTCAGTTTTGCTAATTTCTACTGCCACTTCATCTGGGGCTACTCTAACATTGTCATTCCCCTGACTTGCCTCACCTGCAAGTCTTCTTGTTGGAATTTCAATGCTTCTTGTTGCACTGCTTTCCAGCACCTCAAGGATGCTTTTACTTCTGCTCCTATTCTGATCCATTGTGTCTCCAATGCTCCTCTCATTATTGAAACTAATGCCTCAGACTATGCCATCACCAGAATCCTCTCACTCTGGTGCCCAGATGATAAGGTCTGCCCTGTCACTTTCTATTCACATACACTCACTGTGCCAGAACTCAACTATAACACTTATGATAAGAAGCTCCTTGCTATTTTCACTGCATTCAAGACCTGGCATCATTACCTTGAAGGTTCTGGTTCTCTAGTAAATGTTGTCACTGATCACAAGAATCTGGAATATTTTGCTACATCTAAGCTTCTGACCTGCTGGCAAGCCTGGTGGTCAGAGTTTCTCTCTGTGTTTCATCTGATCATCTGTTTTTGCCCTGGTCATTTAGGTGCTAAACCTGACACTTTAACTAGATGATGAGATGTCTATCTTAGAGAGGGGAATAGCAACTATGCCCTTATCAATCTGCATAACTTCCAGCCCATGTTTATGCAGGAGCAACTTGCTGCATCCCTCCAGGCTTCCTCCCTAGCATCTCTGGTATTCTGGTCCACATCTCTCTTCAACATTGAAACCCTTCATCATGATATTCTGTTAAAACTTTCATCCCAATAAAAGAAGACTGTTAAAACCTATACCAAGATAAGTATACTTTTAACCAGTTCCTTTTTGAATGAAACCCTTGATGCTGAAGGTAGATCAGAACTCTGGAGGGCTCTGGGGGAATCTAGAAAGGGTTTCAATGGTTGAACAGGACTCAGCTTCACCTTATGTGGTGTGCCCTTGCACTTTTCCAGTGTCCTGATTTACATAGATGTCAGAGGTGGGTAAGAAGGCTGTCTCCATGCTCAATAGGAGGGACAGGCAGGACAAGGAGAGTCAAGCCTAGTCATGGAGGTGAGACCTTGCAACTTCTTCAAGGATATTGCATAGCCTTGAAGGTACTCTGAAGTAACCCAGAGGGTCAGAGTAAGCTCAAGGGCTCTAGCAGAGTGAGAACAATGACAAGAGGATGTTTCTGTTGTTTTTGTCAATATTCATACTAAGATACAAGATACAAAACTATAGTACTTATACCTCAGCAAGGCAGAACTATCTAGGAGTGTAATGAAGTGAAACAAGTGCAAACTCAGAAGTGAAGCAGATGTCTAGATATCTAGGAAACAAATGGAGATGTCAGGGAAGACAATGTCCAATCATGTCAGACTGAAACTGAAGAATGACAGGATGAAACAGGGGGAAGCAAGGAACAGGAACAGAACAGGAATAGTGACAATGCTGGTAATGGTAACTGAGACCAGAATGGTAATGGAGTTATACTGGGACAGTCTGGAGATAATGAAGGGGAACTAGGGTAGTACTTAACTGGAGCAGAGATAGACTAGAAGCAGAATGGGGCAGAGTGGGAGTGGAAGCCTGGGGGAGTGTATTATGCTAAGGGGCAGAAAGTGTACATGTATAACTGGGGGAGACTGGAATGGTGATGGGAGGCTGAAGTTGCCTGGAGGGGAGTCAGAGGGCTAGAGTAGCTTACTAGGTATAAAGACCAATTGTAAGCCAGGTCAGGATGGGGTTAGAGTTGGGTTGGAGGTCTGGGATATAACACATTCTCTCAGCACTCCCTTCTGATTCCACTGCCTCTACCCACTTTTCCAGTACCCTCTTATCTGACTCTTATTGGTTTAGAAACTTAGAAGGTTTCTTGCATCTGGACAACTGCATCTATGTCTCTGACACCTCCAACATCTGCCTCTAGGTCCTTCACTACAAGCATGACCATCCCTTATCTGGATACTTTAGTCAAAATTGAACACTGAAGCTCATTTGCTGAGAGTATACCTGGCCTGGCATTCAAGCATTTGTCAAAAAGTACATTTCCTCATGTACAGCTTGTGCCTGTGCCAAGGTACCCTGTTACAAACCCTACAGTTTCCTCAAGCAGCTCTCCATTCCAGAAAAGCCATGGAATTCTATCTCTATGGATTTCATTGAATAGCTCCCAGCTTCCTCCAGTCACTCCACCATCCTCATTGTTGTAGATCATCTATTGAAGCAGTGCATCTTCATCCCTACAGATGACAATGTAACCTCCCTGGAGCTTGCTAAACTCTTCTTACTCCATGTGTTCTCCAAACATGGAGTTCCCTTTCATATTACCTCCAATTGAGGTTTCAAGTTTGTTTTCCATTTCTTCCATTTCCTGGATCAAGCCCTCAAAATCTGTCTCCACTTCACCTTTAGATATCATCTGGAGGGTGATGGTCAAACTGAGTGAATGAACCAAACCTGTCATATTCTGGATCTTCAACCCAACTCCAACCCCATCCCAACCCAGCTTACAATTGATCTTCATACCTAGTAAGCTACTCTAGCCCTCTAACTCCCCTCCAGGCAACTTCAGTCTCCCATCACCATTCCAGTCTCCCCCAGCTATGCATGTATGCTTCCTGCCCCTCAGCATAATACACTCCCCCAGGCTTCTGCTCCTACTCTGCCCTATTCTGCTTCTAGTCTATCTTTGCTCCAGTTAAGTACTACCCTAGTTCCCCTTTGTCATCTCCAAATCATCCTAGTATAGCTCCATTACTGTTCTGATCTCAGTTACTGTTACCAGCATTGTTACTATTCCTATTCTGTTCCTGTTTCTTGCCTTCCCTGTTTCATCCCATTACCCTTTAGTTTTAGTCTGACATGATTGGACATTGTCTTTCCTGACATCTCCATTCATTTCCTAGATATCTAGACATCTGCTTCACTTCTGAGTTTGCACTTGTCTCACTTCATTATACTTCTAGATAGTTCTACCTTGCTGAGGTATAAGTACTGTAGTTTTGTATCTTGTACCTCAGTACAAATATTGACAAAAACAACAGAAATACCCTTTTGTCATTATCCTCACTCTGCTAGAGTCCCTGGGCTCACTCTGACCCTCCAGGTTACTCTGGAGTACCTCTAAGGCTATGCAATATCCTTGAAGAAGTTGCAAGGTCTCACTCCCATGACTAGGCTTGACTCTCCTTGTCCTGCCTGTCCCTCCTGTTGAGCATAGAGACAGCCTTCTTACCCACCTCTGACATCTATGTAAATTGGGACACTGGAAAGTGCAAGGGCACACCACATAAGGTGAAGCTAAGTTCCATTTGACCATTGAAACCCTTTCTAGATTTCCCTGGAGCCCTCTGGAGTTCTGACCTTTCTTCAGCATCAAGGGTTTCATTTAAAAAGGAACTGGTTAAAAGTATACTCATCTTGGTATAGGGTTTTAACAGTCTTCTTTTATTGGGATGAAAGTTTTAACAGTATATTTGTACTCTCACTTGCACTTCTCTTGCCTTTACTTAAGGATCAGCCTCCACTGTCTCTCAATACTCAACTCCAAACCACCTGCATGCTTGGTGCACTCACAGGTAATCCCTCCATGATCTCTGGAACTTCATTCCATCCCTTGCATTATCTGTCAGGATATGACTCCCAATAACACTGCTATGACCTTGCACTCTTCTGGGCATTTGACCCCTAAGTTAATCTAGTCTTCATGGTGCAAGCCTTTACCACTCCTGATGTTCCAAGTTGCTCTGAGCCACCCTGATGTTCTATGATGTCAGTCACTGGCCCCTGTTACTCAAAATACATGCACCTAGATTTAACTTCTAACTTCTGATCCTGGCATTCCCCTATTCCCAACTCCGGGCTCTCCAGAACAGCTGTGATTCCCTACTATCATATAGTGTCACTAGCCCTCATGGATCCTCGAATGCAGCTTAGGTTATGGTTCCCTACCTATGAGCACCACTTTCTTCATTTTTTCCTGTTCTTTTCCAGCAGCTGACTCCAGTTCTCTGACACTTTGTTGTCACCTGGTAATCCTCAATGGAAAACCACCCCATGTCACTCCAGACCTTTCCAACCACTTTCTCATGCCTAGATCTAGCCATTGCAGTCTAAGCATTCTCCAGCTGTCTCCTGGCCCCTTCTTGACAAGTCACTCCAGGATTATCAATAGGCAGTCATCAACCTCTGGTATCTGTTCTCTACTCCTAGGTAACCCATTTCTGGCCATTAGTCCTTGTCTTTTGAGACCCATCCTCCTGAGCATGACAAGTCTATTAAACCTGTACCCCTTGTCTCCCCAATCTCCAGCACCACCCTTCTGTGCACTTCCAATCATTACAACCCCCATTGGGTACCTTGTCCTATTTTGGATTTGAGAGCCCCAACACTCTGACCTTTCCACCCACTTTCACTTTTTCCAACACCTTATCATCTCTTTCAAGTTCACCTCTTCTGCTCAAGCTATTGGACCTTCACAAACCCTACAAAGACTATTGGCTTCACTCTGTCAATGCCTAGCATCACCCTCTGCTGAATGGTTTGTGTTCACTGATTCTAGGACACCACTAACTCACCCATTGTGGTCCATTGACCCTGGGTATTGAGTAGTACCTTGTCTGTTCACTGGATAACACATGCCAGCATCCCATGTACCCCCTGTAGCTCTGTATCACTCTGGTCTTAGCTAACTCTGATCTCAAACCACAGCTCTATTGTTATGATCTGGTAGTTATGACTCTGTCATCTAAGTGTGTGGTCATTTCTGCATTGCTCTGCTCTTTGTAGCAGGCCAGTTTTGTCTGTTGAGATGCCTACCAGGAAGGCACCTCTGTCCGCCTCTGACCTTCTCTGAACTTGTAACATTAGACCCTTTATTCTTCTTTGCCAGTGATACCTCTGTTACCTGTTTCCTTATTCTTACAGCTAAGGTATACCCACCTTGCTGACCAACCAGGCTTTAGAAGCACCACCCCTCTTTGTTACAAAGTGATACTCCAGCACTAGAACCAGTCACATGACATCACATGATCATGCACAAGACACCCCATTTTAAGCTTAACTCTAGTCTGTGATCTGTTTCCTTTAAGAGTATTTATTATTCCTTTCCCTTAGCAGTGGTTATGTGATCATAAGTCACCTGACATGGATCTTCCCAGGATCTTCCCTGGAACTGCCCTCCATCTAATCTCCATGGATCTCATCTTATCTAGATCTGGATCTGGATCTGGACCCTAGATGCATCTGTGGCAGATCTATAGATTGGATCTCATCTGTGGCAGAGATCTCTGTCCTCATGGTGCAAGCACCTCTGACCCTGCATTCTATTCATAGATTACTTCTCTTCTATTTTCCCACATCCACATGATATCCTGCCATACTCATTAATATCTGCTCCATGCTTTCCCCTTATGTTTCTTATCTATTAACCCAGGGTCTAGGGCATTCCCTGATTAGGTAGCACATGTACTTAGTCAGCATGGTCCGTGCTCAGGATCCCATAATATATAAAGGCAAGGGTAGGCAAGCTGGGATTCCCCAGTCTTGCTCACTTGAGTCTTGATTTTGGTTTAGTCTTACTGACATAGGCTTAGTCTATTGCTTCTTTGACTCTCAGCCTAGCCTCACTTGCTTATAAGTGCCTTGGCTCTCACTTTTGTCTTATCATGCCTAGTTCCTGGCCACTAGCATAAAAGCCAGATAGCAAGATTAGGAAGGCACTCCTCAAGGGTTAGGGTTAGGAAGATTAATGCATCTCTAGTTGCATTACACTCTTCCTCTGCACTCTGCTGCACTCCCCATGTTTTATCTCACATGTCAAAAAGTCTCTTGCCCCCTCCAGGCATCTCCATCTATTTCTGCCTCCCTGAAAGGTTCACACTTCCATCATAACTGTGCTACAATTACCCTTTCCTTCCCTACTTGCAGTTGTTTGAGTGTTGTTTCAGTTCACTATGGTTCTCTGCTTGAATTTCTTCTGTATGGCACTACATTGTTTTATGTGCCACCTCCCTATAACCCTGTGCTATTGGCACCCTCTGTTCCCTTATGGGAGACCTATTTGGTGGAATTGTCTCCATACCTCTCCATCTCTTGCCCAAGAAATCCTTGCTCTTTAGACATGGTTTCTGATGACTCCATTCCTGCTTGCAGGTATTTTCTTCTTTTCTAAATATTGTCTTAGGACCTGTTCTTCTGTTTTCCCTGGGTATTCTTTTCCTGGTAGACCTTCTGCTCTTCTGCATCTTCTGGGAATTCTTTTGTTCTGGGTATTCCTTCCTTGGCAATTATTCTGCTCTTCTGCATCTCCTGGGAATGCTGCTCATTTCTTCAGAACACTTCCAACCTCCTCCATTGTTTGCCTTGGGAATTCCTTGTTCTTCCAGCCTTGTTCCAATGACTCTGTTTCTCTTTGCCTTTTATTCCCATTCCTTCTGACCTGTTGTCCAGGACTTGTCCTTTTGTTTTTCCTGGGTTCTCCTTCCCCTTTGGGGATATTTCTGCTCTTCCTGCATTTCCTGGGACCTTCCCATTCCTGTGCCCATCTTTTGGATTGGCCTTTCCTTCCAGCCTCCCTCCCATCTTTCTGGATTCTTCCAGACCATTTCTGTTTCATGCCTTGCACTGCCCCTGGCCCCTTTATTTTCTGTCTCCTAGTCAATGATGGAATGTTGACCTTGAGGAGAGGATAGCATTTAGTGACCATACTGGGAACTGCTGCTCATACCTAGCAATCTGGTCCCCCTGCACTTTTGCCCTTCTCTTCATTCCCACTTGCCTCTCCAGTTCCTCTCCAGTCCCTTCTGCCACAGTGCCCAGGCCACCTGGTTAACTGTCTACCTTTTTATGCAATAACCAGACATGATCTGTGCTGATTGCCCCCTCTGACCACCCTTACCACTTATGCAGTGACTGACTCCTACCTATATTGACTGCATCCATCTCTAATCATTTCTGATTGTCTCTGTCTCTCTTCCAAGTAGCTCACCTCCCTCCCCTTGTTGCTGCACATAGACAATGTGCAATTCAATCAGTATACTGACATTGGTGTATACAGGAGGCAAGACCAGTGAGCAACTCTCAGCAGAATATTCACTCCTTCAGGTCCTCTCTGACCATCACTCCACCATCCTTCTGCTCAGCCTCAGCCTCAAGGTTAACAGGGATGACCCTTGGTCCCCCTGCCACAATGTACCCAGCCCAATGACCTTCTGCCAGCTTGATCTTAACTAGATCATGAAGGAGCTTGTTCTGCTCCTTCATCTCTCAGCAAAGGTAACCACTGACCTCTCAAATGGCATCTGCAACCAGGCAGTCTCCCACAGGCTCTGACCCTTCACCTCCCCCAACTGCTGAACTCTCAGATTGTGTCTGCTCTGCCCCTTCAGCTACTCCTCCTGTGCCTCTGATCCCAGACCCCTGTCCTTCTGATGATTACATAGCATTCCTCCAATCTAAAACCATATGGCTGGCTAACCTCCTCCTCATATGCTCCAGATGTTTGGCCTGCATTAGGCCCACCCCATCAAGAGGACGAGAAGCTAGTTGTTCATCAGACTAGTATTGGAGCTTGCCAAATAAGGACATTAGGAATGAGATATGTCTTTAATATTTCTGCCCCTATCTGCTTTATTAGAATCTCACCCAACTCCAATTTAGCTCTGACCCCTAGCCACACGATAAACTATCTTGCTGGCAATCAGCACATTTCAGTTCCCTTTGGAGATAAAAAACCTTCCTCAACTCCATTCCTTCTCTGCCCTAGATCTGACCTTCCTGACATTTGTTTTGTAGTCTCTGTTTAACTATCAGACTCTAGTCTAATTTCTGACCTTCTCTCCAGAAGTCTTTCCAAAGCCCTGTGTCTCTCCACTTCTACCCCTTTGTTCCTTTTCAGTTTCTCTGTCTTTATATCAGAAGTGACCATTTTGACATCAGATTCTAATCTCACCCCTTTGGGGAATTCAGCTATTTCTTCCATCCATTCTTGGCTGTCCTTTTGTCCTTCTTATTGCCCCATGACTGCCCAAGATATCACTTGCCTGGTTATGAGATTTCATTTTGACAGGTTATTACAATTTGTGGAAACCTTCCTTTCTGGACTTACTTCACATTTTCTCCAAACTTATTCACTCAAGGCTCAAAGCCTTCACTTTAGTAGTCATTGACCCCCTTTTTTGTACCCCAATTTCTGGCCCCTCCAGGTCATTCCCAAATTCTGACCTTTGTTATGAAGACAAACTAGAGTAATTTCTACACTACTCTAGTACCATAATGTCCTCATCTTCATCCCTTTCTGCTTTCTTCTGAACCCCCATCCCAAGCTCTGCCACCTCTCCCACCACCTCTTTCTCTTCACCATCCTCTGGCCCACTCTCTGCATCCTCTCTGCTTACTCTTCATGCAGGATTGAGGATGTCAACCAGCCATGCTAGCAGCCAGTTCTCCCTTCTTATCTCCTGCACCACCCAGCCCTCCACCTTCCATATGATTGCCACCAGCAGGCAACAGCCCTCTGCCACCTGCTTTGCACTGCCCTTCACTCCCTCTGAGTGAGCCCTCTTTTCAGGCTGCTCCTTCTCTGCATCCCTCTGATGCTGCTTCCACATCAGCTTCTTCTCCCCTGGGTATTCACACCTTGCCTTGGCCTCTTGACAGGCCAAGCACAATGTGGACTTCCCCATGCCCACCTCACACTCTATCCCCCTATCCATGCACCTCCAGCACACTGGTGTCTCCTCCACTCTCTGCTTTCCCTTGTCATTGCTGGGCCCTGCTTGAGCCTGCACTTGTGCCACCTGATGATCATTAGTTGTGCTATTCACAGGATAACAACCATGGTACTCACCTTTTCTTGGACAGCTGCCTTTGCCATCCTCTGGGCCCTCTGGGCCTTCTTGGCCTGCCTTTGGGCAGTCTCCTCTGCCACCTTCTGGGCCTCTTTTACCCTTCTCCATTCCTTCTTCTTTCTTGCCTTTGCATACCTCTTGTGCTTGGCATATTTGGCATCACTCAACACCTTGTCATCATCAGCACACTCTGTGATGCATTCATCAGCCCAGGCCATGATATCATTGAATGTGGCCATGTTGTTGTAATAAAGGAAGAATAAGCTACCATTGAGGTCCCCATTTTTATTCATGAGCAAGCCAAGAAACTCCACTCTTCCACTCATTGTCACTAAACAAGGTCATGTGCTCATCACCTCCACAATTCTCCACTCTACCCCTGATGTTACTAAAGAGCAATCATGTGCCCATTACCACACTATCACAGATCACATGTCCATACCCTCTGCACCCCAGGTCAATGGCTTTCAAGGGTTCAGGCCTAAGGGGGGGATACTGTTATATCCTGGACCTCTGACTCAACTCCAACCCCATCCTGACCCAGCTTACAATTGGTCTTTATATCTAGTAAGCTACTCTAGCCCTCTAACTCCCCTCCAGGCAACTCTGGCCTCCTGTCACCATTCCAGTCTCCCCCAGCTATGCATGTATGCTTTCTATCCCTCAGCAGAATATGCTCCCCTGGGCTTCCACTCCTATTCTGCCCCATTCTGCTTCTAGTCTATCTCTGCTCCAGTTAAGTACTACCCTAGTTTCCCTTTGTCATCTCCAGATTGTCCCAGTATAACTCCATTACTGTTCCAGTCTTAGTTACCATTACCAGCATTGTCACTATTCCTGTTCTGTTTCTATTTCTTGCCTCCCCTGTTTTATCCTGTCACCCTTCAGTTTCAGTCTGACATGATTGGACATTGTCTTCCCTGATATCTCTATTCATTTCCTAGATATCTAGACATCTGCTTCACTTCTGAGTTTGCACTTGTCTCACTTTATTACACTTTTAGATAGTTCTGCCTCACTGAGATATAAGTACTGTAGTTTTGTATCTTGTACCTTAGTACAAATATCAACAAAAACAACAGAAACACCCTCTTGTCATTGTCCTTACTCTGCTCAAGCCCTTGGGCTCACTCTGACCCTCTGAGTTACTCCAGAGTACCTTCAAGGCTATGCAATATCCTTGAAGGAGTTGTAAGGCCTCACCCCCATGACTAGGCTTGACTCTCCTTGTCCTGCCTGTCTCTCCTGTTAAGCATAGAGACAGCCTTCTTACCCACCTCCAACATCTATGTAAATTGGGACACCAGAAAAGTGCAAGGGCACACCACATAAGGTGAAGCCAAGTCCCATTCAACCATTGAAACCCTTCCTAGATTCCCCCAGAGCCCTCCAGAGCCCTCCAGAGTTCTGACCTACCTTCAGTGTCAAGGGTTTCATTCAAAAAGGAACTGGTTAAAAGCATACTCATCTTGGTATAGGTTTTAACAGTCTCCTTTTATTGGGATGAAAGTTTTAACAAATGGGGATTATCCAGTAATGGAGTGAGGGTGGCAGTTATGAATGAATTCAGCATGGGTAATAGAATCAGCCCATATGGTGGGGTTGGATCTGCAATAGATGTGAATGTACATCTCAATCTTCTGGTTAACTTGTTCAGTTTCACCATCAGATTGAGAATAGTACACAGTGAAAAGAGATAAATTGTACTCAAGGAGTTTTTCAAGCTCCTTGGCAAAGGCAGAGGTGAATTGAGGGCTGCAATTGGAGATGATCTTGTCATAGAGCCTGTAGTAGAGGTATACTTTGTGGAAAAAAAGGGTGGTGATGCCCTCTACAGTAGTGGATATCTTTGTGGGGCAGAGAATTACCCCCTTTATAAGCCTGTGGTTAACCATGACCAACAATGTGTCAAAGTCAGAGGACAGAGAAAGATCAGTGATGAGATCACAGGAGATCTGCTGAAAGGGGCAAGTAGCAGTGAAGCAAATGGGGAAGAGAGTGAGAGTGGATGGATAAGTGTTTGCTTTGTTCTGCTGGCAAACAGGACAGCTGGCAACATAGTTGCAGATGAAGGTGATGAGGCCAGGCCATCAGAACTTGGCAGAGACAAGTTGTCAGGTTTTAAGGTAGCCAGGATGGCTGGCAGAGGGGTGGTCATGACAGTGCTGAAGAATTTTATGATAAAGGTTAATAGAAGAAGGAATAAAAACATGGTTGTGATAGATAAGCAAGCTGTCAGTTTCTTTCCAATCAGAGGTGTGAGAGCAGAGGAATTTCTCATCTGCAGTGGCATCCTGTTTCTGCAGGATAGAGAGGTGGAGGAGGTTGCCTTGTTAATGCTGTTTGATGTGAGTAGAGAGGTTAGCATCAACCAGGTTGACAAAGAGTTTGGGAGAGAGCAAGGTAACCTCCTGGTTATCCTGGGAAGTGTCAGGACAGAGGTCAGGGCAGTGGGAGAGGGCATCCAGCCCAGCAAGGGAGGTACTGGCAACATGTGAGAGTTGCAGGTTGAAATCAGCAATGTCAAGAAGCCAACAAGCTTGACAGCAGTTGAGCTTCTGAGGGGATTTAAAGTAGATGAGATTCTTATGGTCAGTAAAAACCTGAACAGGGGTAGAGGAGCCAAGAAGGTATTGCCACCATGCTTTCAAGGTGTGGATGACTGCAAGAAGTTTGCAATTGTAAATTTCATAGTTCCACTCAGCAGCAGAAAAGGTCTGGGAAAGATAAGAACAGGGATGCCAATCCCCATTCTTATTAGTTTGAAGGAGAATACTACCAGATGCATAAGTAGAAGCATCAGTGGCAATGGTGAAAGGGTGAGTGAGGTCTAGCATTTGCAAAACCAGCTGGGAGAGAAAAATTGCCTTGAGGAAGTCAAAGGCTTTCTGAGTAGTAGGAGACCAAGACCAGGCCATAGCCTTCTTGATGAGGTCAAGGAGAGGACAGGTAATAGTGGAGCAGTTAGAGATAAATTGCCTGTAGAAGTTAGCAAAGCCAAGAAAGGAATGAATGTCCTTGACTTTCAAAGGGGTAGGCCACTGGGAGATATCAGTGAGCTTAACTGGATCCATGGTGAGTTTGCCAGGATGTATAATCATCCCAAGGTATTCAACCTGGAATGCAGTGAAGGTACATTTCTCCAATTTGAGATGGAGATCAAGGTCTGTCATTCACTGTAATATACAGGAAGTGCACTCCTGATGGGTGTTAGCATTGGGAGAGGAGATGAGAAGGTTGTCCATATATATGACAAGCTATCCTTCAGTGATCATATCTTAGAACAAATTGTTCATGAATTGCTGGAAAGTAGTGGATGAGTTGTTTAAGCCAAAAAACATCACCATGGATTCAAAGAGCCCCTTGTGGGTGATAAAGGCAGCTTTCCATTGATGTCTGTTTCAAATACAGATGTTGTTGTAACCCTATCTGACATCAAACTTAGTGAAGAGTTTAGCATCTCAGAGCTTGTCAATGAGATTGGGAATAAGAGGAAGGGGGTAGGCATTACAAATGGTAAGTTTGTTGAGATACCTATAATCTTGGCAAGGATGGAGTTTGCCATCCTTCTTCTTAATGAAGAAAAAGGACAAAGCTTGAGGGAAGTTGAATGGATGAATCTTTCTGGCACAAAGATTCTCTTTGATGAAGGCTTCCATGGCCTGTCATTCTGGTGGAGATATGGGGTAAACCTTACCTATCTTTGGGACAAATTTGTCCTTCAGATTGATCTCATAATCATAGAAATGAGAGGGCAGAAGATAATTGAGGGTTTTCAGAGTATCAGAGAAGATCAAGGAGAATTGGGAGTATTTGGGGGGAAGAATGGTCTTGGGTTTGGCCTTTTTGGCCTTAATGGCTAGCTCAGTGAAGGTAGTAAGCCTGGCTACAGTGATCTCAGGTAGGTAAGAGGAGCAGCAATCTAAGATCCTGCTGAAGTGGTGGTTGTAGAGCAAATTATTGATGGATTGCTCAGATGTGACATAGTCCAGGTAGCAGACTAAAAGTTTATTGTGGGGAACAATGATGTCTTCAAGGAGTCCATCAAACTGTGGTTTATGGACAGAGTTGACATGATAGGTGGTTGTATTCAAGGGGAAGTCTGGAATGGTAAGCATGTTGGCCATCCAGTCAATAGTGGGGTTTGTGGCCCAAAGCCATGGATGTCTGAGGATGATATTCTCCTTCCCACATGTGATGACATAGCAGAAAACCAGGAGAACAGTCTGTTTGAAACAGAGAAGGAGGTTGCAAGTTCAAGTGATCTTGCCTTTCTTGTTCTCTGAATGGTCCATGTTGTGAATAACAATGGGTTCAGAGAGTTTCATAGTGGAAAACTGGTTCTTCTTAATGAAGTCCCAGTCAACACAGTTGATCTGTGCTCCACTGTCAATAAGAGCTCAAGTGGCCATGACTTTCTTGGCATGGGAGATGGAGGATACTTGTATAGTGATTTTTATGGATTTCTTGGAAGTGGATACAAGTACAGGTGCACAAGAGAAGGAAAGAGTACCTTGCATAGGGGAGGTACTCCATTTTAAAAACCCTGATCCTTAACTGTCTTCTTCTTACTTACTTTCTTAATTACTACTCTAGCCACCCCATCATCAGATTTGTTGTCACTAACCTCCTCAATCTTCATTGTCAGTTCTTTGGCAGAGACTGTCTTGACATGAGGGGTTCTTTAATGGTGGTAGAGGGAGAGAAAGAAGAAGTGGGGAAATTGGAGCAGGCAGTATTGGTATAACTGGGTTTCTGACATCTGAAACAGAGTTTATTCTTGATGCAGAAGGCTCTTCCTGCATCAGTCAGTTTGCCTTTCTTAATGGCATCTACATTCATTGCATTTGGATTTTTCTCTGGCTTAAATGTCATGATAGAGGGGGCAAAAGGAGTCCAAGCAAACATGTGAGAATTCTTCTGTTATTGTTCTACAGAGCAGGCATGCTCCATAGTTCCATGGAAGTAAGCAGCTTTGGAGTACCACTCCTTAGCTGTAGTAGGGATTGTATCCAGGTTATGGATATGACAAGTGAGGAAGGAAGTGAGCCCTGTTTCATAGTAATCAATTAGTACATTCTAATTGGTAATATTGGCAGTTACCATATGATTCTGGAACTCGGTGGTGTATTCAGTGAGGAAGGGGGTCCATTCTCCTTTCTTCTCTGGTCTCATCTGCATGTTTGCTAGCCAATGAATAGCAGCATTTACAATGTCCTGTTGTCAGAAAGTATTGAGGAAGTTGGAAGTGAACTTGGAGAACTTTTCCATAGTGATGGTGATACCAGAGATGCATTTCTTTTGGTAAGTAGTGGTCCAAGATTGGGCAGATTCCTTGATCATGAAAAAGAGGGCATATGTTATGAACATAACATTTGATAGCAGAAGAGTCACATGACAAGCATGTGACCATGAGACATCCTTGCCAAAACAAGACAAACCCTAGGATATAATTGAGTTATTATTCAGAGTTCCCCCTTGGGTTTAGGCACAGCTTATAGGGTTGGATCTAGCATCTCAGATAACAGATGCATCTCCCAATTAGATCTCTGATGAATCTGGATCTCAATCTAGATGAGGGTCAGATCTGATCTGTGGCAGATCTCTAGATGGGATCTCCTTGACCTCATGGTTGAGGGCATGGTCTAATCTCTACTTGCCCTAAACTCTTACCTTCCATTCCACACAGCCTCTCTATTCTACACACCTATATTGCATGGCCCATTGGTCATACTCTCAGTAAGCATGCCCTATGCCCTATTACTATATTTAGTCTTTCCCTATGCCCTGGAGATGGTCCATGTGCATTTAGATCTAGTATAAATAGTTGAGTAGTTTCTTGATTTCAGCTCCCCAGCCTTAACCACTTGTTTAGCTTAATCATCTTGTACATCATCTAGTGCCATTTAATATAGGCATTACCTCCTAACTTGTGCTATGGCTCCTCAGGCCTTGCTACCCTGAGTCCACCACACTGCTCTTCATTTTATTCCAACCAAATCTGACAACAAAACTGATGCATCCTCTCAAGGCAGACCATTTAGGGTTAGGATGGGTTGTTCAGAGATCAACACCATAACAGCATAGGCAACCTTTTTTTCATCAGTGTTGTAAATAGTGGAGTTAATGAAAAGATAAAACTGGACTATGTCCAGCCAGGTCTTAGCCTTGGTTCTATTGCAGTCAAAGTGCTCAGGGGCACCAAGGTGAAGTTTTGTCAGCTTGATGGTAGTGGATGATTCTAATATCATAGGAATGATAGGTGCAGGTTAGAGAAGGGTAAACACAGGTCAGCATCAGATGGGAGTAGGAGAGGGTGGAGTTGGGACATGAGGAATCTGTAACAAAGAAGAGAGTTTATGTGCTAGATCACAATCTTCTTATACTTCCTTTTGAGAGAAGATAAGGATATTCACAAGTGTGTCTTCTGGTGTAAAGGGACAATCCAGAAAAGAGGGGTTCTTGAATTCTGAAGTGGACTCAAGAGGATTTGAGGTCAAAGCTCTAGGCTCACCTTAGAGAGAGTCAAACAGCAAAGGTTATTTGGTGTTATATTGTTAAAACTTTCATCCCACTAAAAAAGAGACTGTTAAAACCTATATCAAAACAAGTATACTTTTAACCAATTCCTTTTTTTTAAATGAAACCCTTGATGCTGAAGGAAGGTCAGAACTCTGGGGGACTCTGGAGAGCTCTGGGGAAATCTAGGAAGGATTTCAATGGTTGGACAGGACTCAGCTTCACCTTATGTGGTATGCCCTTGCACTTCTCCATTGTTCTGATTTACATAGATGTCAGGGGTGGGTGAAGGCTGTCTCTATGCTCAACAGAAGGGACAGGCAGGACAAGGAGAGTCAAGCCTAGTCATGGGGGTGAGACCTTGCAACTCCTTCAAGGATATTGCTTGGCCTTGGAGGTACTCTGGAGTAACCCAGAGGGTCAGAGTAAGCCCAAAGGCTTGATTAGAGTAAGGACAATGACAAGAGGGTATTTCTGTTGATCTTGTCAATATTTGTATTAAGGTGACAGATTATCAAAATCCAAATACTGCTACTACTACTACTACTACTAGGTTGGAGTTCATCAGAAGGGGATATGAGCTCTGGAGGTCTCCAGAGATTTTCAGAGATTTCCAAAAATGGTCAAGTAGTCAAATAGCAGGTTCTTCATCAAACAGGACTCAGCTTCAGTGTCCCGGCATAGCCTTGGTGTCCTGATGTGTGGCAGGCCAGAGATAGCAGAGGAGAGCTTGCTCAGAGCTCAACAAGAGAGACAGACAAGATAAAGAGTATCAAGTTCAGTCTTAAGGAGTGGAGTCATCAAGACTTATAGAAGGTAGCCAATAGGCTGATCATAATCTCCAGCAGGGCTGGAGGGTCAGAGTGAGTCAGAGGACTCAGGTCAGATAGGGGTAGTAACAACAGTAAAGTTGTTGCTTATCTCAAGTCAACATTAAGCCATAATGACTTTAATGCTGAAAACTCCAGAGTAATCCAGAGGGTCAGAGTGAGCCCAAAGGCTTGATCAGAGTGAGAATAACAACAAGAGGGTGTTTCTGTTGATCTTGTCAATATTCATACTGAGGTACAAGATACAAAACTACAGTACTTATACCTCAGTGAGGCAAAGCTATCTAGAAGTGTAATAAAATGAGACAGGTGCAAACTCAAAAGTGAAGCAGATGTCTAGATATCTAGGAAACAAATGGAGATGTCAGGGAAGACAATGTCCAATCATGTCAGACTGAAACTGAAGGGTAACAGGATGAAACAGGGGAAAGCAAGAAATAGGAATGAAACAGAAATAGTAACAATGATGGTAATGGTAACTAACTGGGAACAGTAATGGAGTTATATTGGGATGGCCTGGAGATGATGAAGGGGAACTAGAGTAGTACTTAACTGGAGCAGAGATAGACTAGAAGCAGAATGGGGTGAAGTGGGAGCAGAAGTCTGGGGGAGCATATAATACTGAGGGGTGGGAAGCATATATGCATAGCTGGGAAAGACTGGAATGGTAACGGAGGGCTGGAGTTGTCTGGAGGGGAGTCAGAGGGCTAGAGTAGCTTACTAGGTGCAAAAACCAATTGTAAGCCAGATTAGAATGGGGTCAGAATTTGGATTGAAGGTCTGGGATATGACACATATTCCAGACCTCTGACTCAAATTCTGACCCCATTCCAACCTGGCTTACAATTGATCTTTGCACCTAGTAAGCCACTCTAGCCCTCTGACTTCCCTCCAGGCAACTCCAGCCCTCCATTACCATTCCAGTCTCCTCCAGCTATGCATGTATGCTTCCCACCCCTCAGTGTTATATGCTCTCCCAGGCTTCCACTTCCACTCTGCCCCATTCTGCTTCTAGTCTATCTCTGCTCCAGTTAAGTACTAGTCTAGTTCCCCTTCATTATCTCTGGACCATCCCAGTATAACTCTGTTACCATTCCTGGTCTTAGTTACCATTACCATAATTGTCACTATTCCTGTTCCATTCCTGTTCCTTGCTTCCCCCTGTTTCATCTTATCACCCTTCAGTTTTAGTCTGACATGATTGAATATTGTCTTTCCTGACATCTCCATTTGTTTCTTAGATATTTAGACATCTGCTTCACTTCTGAGTTTGCACCTGTCTCACTTCATAACACTCCTAGATAGTTCTGCTTTCTAAGATATAAGTACTGTAGTTTTGTATCTTGTACCTCAGTACAAATATTAACAAAAATAACAAACACACCCTTGTCTTCATCCTTACTCTGCTCAAGCCCTTGGGCTTACTCTGAACCTCTGGGTTACTCCAGAGTATCTCTGAGGCCAAGCAATATCCTTGAAGGAGTCACAAGGTCTCACCCCCATGACTAGGCTTGACTCTCCTTGTCCTGCCTGTCTCTCCTATTAAGTATAGAGATAGCCTTCTTACCCACCTCTGACATCTATGTAAATTGGGACACCAGAAAGTGCAAGGGTGCACCACATAAGGTGAAGCTGAGTCCCATTCAACCATTGAAACCCTTCCTAGATTCCCCTGGAGCCCTCTGGAGTTTTGACCTTCCTTCAGCATCAAGAATTTCATTCAGAAAGGAACTGGTTAAAAGTATACCCATCTTGATATAGGTTTTAACAGTCTTCTTTTATTGGAATGAAAGTTTTAACATTTGGAAGGAATGATGGGAAGCAGTCTGCAGTAATGGCAGCCACAAGTAGATTACACTACTTCTTTTGTTATGCTAGGCCTGGGTAAAAACAGGTATAGACCTTGCTAGAAGAAAAGGGGAAGACTCTACCAGAGGTAAGCCTTGTAAACAGTGATAGACAATGAATGAAGTGTTGTGCCTTAGTGGTACCAGCAATGAACATGGAGTTGTGTCAAAAATTAGATGCTAGGATGACTTGTGCTTTAGACTGGAGAGTGCCAGGTTACAAATAAGTAGATTTCAAGTACTAGATATGAGGACAAGGAGTAGCAAAGACTGTGAGATGAATCATAAGGTAGAAGTAGCATAAGGAAAGAGGAGACAAGAAGTATACTACTTTATAGTATAACTAACAAGGTTTGAGCAGAGATAACTATAGTAATCAGGCTGACAAATGATGAGTAATATATCTGTGTAAAAGCAGATGGAAAGAGGTAGAACTATTATGAGTTAGCTGATAAGAGATAGAATACCCAGGCAGAGAGTGTAACAAAAGAGTGGTCTAGGCTGGGCTAGCGTGTGAGAAGAGTGGAATCTATTGGTACAAATAAGCAAGGAAGCACCTGAGATGCATAAAGAGCAGAAGTTAAGTGAGGAGTTAAAGAAAAGAGAAGAAAAAGGGGGAAATTGTAACAGCATGAAAGCAACTGGAGTTGCATCAGTGTTAAAACTGTATCTCTTAAGTTCAAGTATACTATTAAAACATATACCAAATTCCTTCCTAAACAAAACCCTTATTGCTAAAGAACAGAGGTCAGGTTCTAGTGCCTTGTTGGTGCATGAACCTGAGGGAAGGTTATAACTCCAGAGACTCCAGAGATATCTGGAGGGGTCTGAAGAGATCCAGGAAGGATTTCATTGATCAATGGGACTTGGCTTCATCTTATGTGGTGTGCCCTTGCACTTTCCAGTGTCCTGATTTACATAGATATTGGAGGTAGGAAAGAGGACTGTCCTAGCACTCAACAAGAGGGACAGGCAGAATAAGAAGCATCAAACCTAGTCATGGGAGTGGGATCTTATGATTTCTTCAAGGATATCACTTGGCCCCAGAGGTGCTCTGGAGTAATCCAAAGGGTTAGAGTAAGCCTAAGGGCTTAATCAGAATGAGGATAATAACAAGAGGATATTTATGTCAATATTCATACTGAGGTACAAGATACAGAACTACAGCACTTATATCTTAGAGAGGCAGAACTATCTAGAAGTATAGCAAAGTAAGACAGGTACAAACTCAAAAGTAAAGCAGATGTCTAGATATCTAAGAAATAAATGGAGATGTCAGGAGAGACAATGTCCAATCATGTCAGACTGAAACTAAAGGATGACAGATAAAACAAGGGAAAACAGGAACAGGAACAGAACAGGAATAGTAATAATAACTGAGAGTGGGAATGGTAATGGAGTTATACTGGAGTGATTCAGAGAAGACAAAGTGAAACTAAGGTAGTACTTAACTGAAATAGAGATAGGGCTAAAAATAGAATAGAGTGGAGCAGAAGCAGAGGGCCAGGGAAGCATATACTAATGAAGGGGTGGGAAATATATATGCATAGCTGGGGTGGAATGGAATGGTGACAGAGGGCTGAAGTTGCCCAGAGGGAAGTAAGGGGGCTAAATTGGTTTACTGGATATAGAAACCAGATGTAAACCAGGTTGGGACTAGGTTAGAACTGGATTGAAGATATGGGATATGACAATCAGAGACAGAGCAGAGTTAACCTATTGGTATGGGATATGACAGTATTTCCCTCTTAAGGCCTGAACCCCTGAAGGCTACTAAGCATGTGCTCTTGATTAGTAAGTGATCAGAGCAAGCATTAGAGTTTAGCTGGCCAGGAGCTCAAAAACAAATATTACTTCAGTGACTTCCACACAAGTTCCTCTCATTATATTTTCCTTCACTGACATTCATACCTGGTCTGATGAGTGCCTTGAGAAGTGCATAGAAGATGAAGAAGAGCTTGGTAATATGAAGTATGCTAAGTGAAAGCAGCAAGGAAATATGAGGAGAGAGAAGAAGGCTTGGAAGACAGCAGAGGAGGCTCAGAATATAGTGGAGATAATCTGAAAATGGGTGAGTACAAGACATGTTGTCAAGGTCTAGCACTCAACCTGGTTTAGATGGAGGAACTTTGCCAAGCCCAGGTGAAGTCAAGTAGTGGCAAGAGCAAAAGGAGAGCAGAGGAGATACTGGGGTGTCAGAGATGTGATAACTGGAGGCTGGAGTGCAAGGTGGGCCCAGGCAAGTCAATGTCATGCCTTATCTATATAGAGGCAAAGGTGAAATGTGACTGCCCTGGCCAGAAGAAGCTGGAGAGAAAGTAAAGACAGAAGGCAGGAGAGGAAGGGATCTGGCTGCTAGAGCAGCTGGTTGATGCATTGGAAAAAGTATGGATGGTGGAGACTAGAGATGCCAGGAGTTCAGAGGGCAAGAATGGGGAGATTGATGAGGTAGTGGAAGAGCTGTCAGATCTGTGTGTGGAGGTCAAAGAGATCATGGTAGTAGATAATAAGGATAAGGAGGTTGAGAAGACAATTATTGAGTAGATGGAAAATCTTATAACTAGATCACTGGATCAACAAGCTCACTTAATCAATTATAAGATGGCCCAGGTTTGTCTGGATAATAAAGGTGGAACTCCTCCACAATCTCTGAGGCATGTCCTAATTCAGTGGTGAGAAGCCACAAGGTCTCCTTGTCAGTATCCTCATAACCTAACCACTTAACCAAATATAGCAATTTGCAGTTTCTTCACCTATGGTCTATCTTTAAGTCTAGGATTTTGGAGATCTCAAACTCCAGTTCACTGTCAATCTCAACTGGTGGTGAAAATGATTGCACATGATTGAAAATCATGTTGAGGACAGAGAGTTCAAGTTAAGAGATATAAAAGACCAGATAAACAGACTTCATGTTCTCCAGGAGGCAGAGTATAAAGGACAGCAAGCCTGCATGAGTGATAATAGGATAAGGACCTAAGTTCTTTTTGGCAAGTTTCTTGGACAGCCATGTAGTTCTAAAGTACTTAGCCTTGATAAATACCTGGTTACCTACTTTAAAGTCTGGTGCCAGAGATTATTGGGCATCTGCAGGTCCTTGGTATCTGACTTGGGCAGCAGCTATTTCCTTATAAAGAAAGGTGTGAAGTAAGTCAAGGTCAATGGCATATTCTCAAGCTCAGGTAAAGGTAAGGTCACATTTCAGGTGAACAGAGATATTCAAATAATAGCTCTTATTAGCAAAGAAAGGGAAAGTACCTGTGATAGCATTATGGGTGTTGTTATAAGCAAATTCTGTGAAGGGCAGGAGTTTAGACCAATTATCCTGCTGGTAGTTGCAATAAACACATAGATACTGCTTCAGGATTTGGTTCATTTGCTTAGTTTAACCATCACCTTTCAGATAATAGCTGGAGATGAAATAAAAGCAGATGTTAAGGGCTTGACCCAAGAAATGAGAGAAATGGGAGACAAACTCAGAACCATAATTGAAGGTAATATGGGAGGAAACTCTGTGTTTGGAGAAAACATGGAGTAAGAAGAGTTTAGCAAGCTCTGGAGAGATCACCATATTATCTGTAGGGATAAAGATGCACTGCTTCAATAGACAATCTATAACAATAAGGATGGTGGTGTGACTAAAGAAAGCTGGAAGTTGTTCAATGAAGTCCATAGAGATGGAATTCCATGGCTTTTCTGGGATGGGGAGTTGCCTGAGGAAATCATAGGGTTTATGATGGGATACCTTGGCATGGGCACAAGCTGTACATGAGGAAACATACTCTTTGATGAATGCTCAAATGCCAGGCCAGGTATATTCTTGGCAGATGAGCTCCAGTGTCCAATTCTATCTGAAGTATCCAGATAAGAGGTGGTCATGCTTGTAACTGAGTACCTGGAGGCAGAAATCAGAGGCATTGGGAACATAAATGTGGTTGTCCAGACATAAGAAGTCTTCTGGGTCTCTAGATCAGCAAGAGTCAGATAAGAGGGTGCTGGACAAGTGGGTAGAGGTGGTAAAATCAGAAGAAAGTACCAAGAGGATATCATATTAGAGAGTTTCAAGGTCAAAGAGGAAAGTGGACTGGAAAACCAGAGACACTAGAGAGGAGGCCCAGAGGGATACAGTGAGTTGCTCCTGCATGAACACAGGACAGAAGTTATGCAAATTGACATGGGTGTAGTTACTATTTTCCTCTTTGGGATAGATGTTCCAATATTAAGTTAGGGCATCAGGCTTAGCATCTAAATGACCTGAGCAGAAACAAATGATTAAATTAAACTAAAAGAGGAATTTCAACCACTAGGCTTGCCAGTAAGTTAGAAGCTTGGACATAGTGAAGTATTCCAGGTTCTTGTAATCAGTAACAACATTAACTGGAGCACCAGAACCTTTGAGGTAATGTCATCAAGTCTTGAATGCAGTGAAAATAGTAAGAAGCTTTTTATCATGGGTATTATAGTTGAGTTCTGGTGTGATGAGCATACATGAATAGAAAGAGACAGGGCAGACCTTATCATCCAGACACTGGTGTGAAAGGATTCCAGCAATTGCATAGTCTAAAGCATCAGTTTTCACAATAAGAGGAGCATTGGGGACCTAATGGGTCAGAATAGGGGCTAAAGTAAAAGCATCTTTGAGGCACTGGAAAGTAGTGCAACAAAAAGCATCAAAATCCCAACAAGCTAACTTGCAGGTAAGGTAAGTTAAAGAAATAATGATGTTGGAGTAGCCCTGGATAAAACAGCAGTAGAAATTAGCAAAACTGAGGAAAGACTGGATATTCTGAACTTTGCAAGGCTCAGGCCAATCCAGGATGAATTGAACCTTTTCAGAGGACATAGTGAGTCCTAAAGGGGAAAGCTGGTATCCAAGATACTCTGCCAAATCAGTATGAAATTCACATTTCTCAGATTTGGCAAAAAGGCCATGTTTTCAGAGATGGCAAAGAACTTCACAGACATGCTTGATATAAGATATCTGGTCAGTGGAGAAAATTAGGATATTATCCAAATAAACAATTACAGAAACATCAAAAGGATTGGTGAAGATAGAATTGACAAACTGCTGGAAAGCCACAGGGGCATTGATGAGCCCAAATGGCATAACAAGCTACTCATATAAGCCATAGCATATATGAAAGGAGGTCTTCCACTTATTACCCTCAGCAATGCAAACTAAATGATAAGCATGTCTAAGGTCAAGCTTGGTATAGATGGTTGCACAACTCAGAGCATCAAGGAGATCAGAGATGCATAGAAGGGGGTAGTAGTCTTTCTTTATAATCTTGTTAAGTTCTCAGAAATCTACATATAATCAGAGATATCTGTTCTTCTTCCAGATGAAGAGAACAGGGGCAGTGTGAGCAGATGAGGATGGGCAGATGAATCCCATAGAGTGATGTTTGTCTAAGAAGGCTCTGAGCACTTCAAGCTTAGAGGGCAAAAGAAAGTAGGTGGTGCTGATAGGCAGGGAAGTGCCTTCTTCCAGATCAATCTTCAGGTCAAACTTGCAATGGAAAGCAAGGATAAAAGCCTTGCTTTTGCTAAACACATTGGTAAATTCATGGTATTCCTGAGGAATATCAGAAAGGTCAGTTGGAGGAAGGGCAATGGAGGCAGAATAAAGATGACTCTCTGGGAGCCAGAGTTGCAGATAAAACAGGACTGAGCTATCAAGGCTACAGGTGCATGTAAATGCTAATAAGCTGAGTAGCTTAATCAATAGAGGTCTGGGATTAGAGAAATGCAGTGAATTAGATTCAAAGTTAGCTTGGGTCAGAGAGACCAGAAGCTGCAGAGGTGATCTTGGGGTGTTGGCATGTTTGGTTCAGATAAGCAGAACAATATATGACTTAATATCCAGTCAATCAATGAATTGTGGTGGGCAAGTCAGTTGTGTCCTAGAACAAGAGAACTAGATCCATCCAATGAAGTAACATAAAATGTTATTGAAGTGATATCACTGGTTTTGAAACAAACAGAAAGATCAATGGCATTAGTAATCATACAATTAAAGTACCATCAAAAAGTCAGAGCTGCAACAGAGGAATGGAATAAGTTGAAAGGTTATAGATACTAACTAACTTGATATCTATGAAGCAATCTGAAGAACCAGAGTCAATCAGGGTGGAAAATGGAGGAATTTCATAAGAAACAAGGGTGACAAGAGGCATAAGTGAAGCATTATCTAAAAAAATGGATACATTAAGTCTAACCTCCAGTAAAGCATGGAAAGAATCAATGCAACCTCCAGCCCATGTGGAGTTATAAAGACTATGGACTATTTTTTCACCTCTGAGGCAGAGGCCTCCAGTTTGGTTTCCAAAGCAGAGGTCTTTGTAGTGCAAGCTTTGGCTGCCTTGAAAAAAGACTTTAGACAGTCCTTTGCTATATGCCCAGTGATACTGCAGAACAAGCAGAGGTGATTCTCAAGTCAATACTTGCATTCTTTGATAGTAAGCTTCCTGTCCTTACCAAGCTTGGATAATAAGTCTTGCTTCTAAGGAACTAGCTGACTTGTTCTTTGACTCCTTAGAGCCAGAGGTTAAAGTAAAGGATGCAGAGGATTTGTCAGATGATTTGGACAGATGAGATGACTTTTCTTGGCAGCTGATTTCAGATTTATGCTCCCAGTAATGAGCATTAATGGTCTGAGTGAGCTGGCACAGTTCAATGAGGGTCAGGGACTTGCCAACATGGGAAAGGTCATCTTTGATGCAGTCTGGAAGACCATTATAGAAGTAGTGGCAGAGGGCATCTTCTCTGTAACCCTGGACTTGAGATGTGATTCTGTTAAACTCAACTACATATTTGTTAATTTATTGACCATCCTTCATAGTCAACTAGTCTATCTAGTGCTCCACATCTCTAACTGTGTCATAGGGTCCAAAGTTAGTCCAGAGTTCCTGAACAAATTCCTTATAATCATCCATTTACAAGAAATAGAGGTCAGAATCTTTGATAAGAAGAAGGTCAGGTTCAAACCATTCCAATGCCATGTCCTTAAGGTAGGACTGAGCATAAGTAATCTTAACTCAGTCATTGGCAAAGGCTTTGGGATAATCCTAGAAGTTTAACTTGCATTGAACCAGGAAAATACAGAGCTTCCAGGGATTAGTTCCATTAAACTGGTCTGGTTCATGTACTTTGGTATGCTGCAAGATTTCAGGGATACAACAGGAGGAGCAAGCTAATCCACAAATGGCACTAGTGAGATTGGTGATAGTGTCATGATGAATAGGAATGGATTTAGGGTCTGAAAAAGATTCAGGGTCATCCTCCAGAATATTAGAATAACCATTGAAGGGGTTATCTTCAGGGTTATCTGGTATTCCTGGGTGGGCACCACAGTTGTCAGGGATATGAGGAGGTTGGGGAATCTTGGAATCATCAGGGGCTTCATCAACTAAAGCAATAGGTGTGAAAGAGTGAGAGGGGGCAGGAGCCTGTAATGCTAAGTTTGAGGTGTGGTGGGCAGAAAAACTCTTGAACTGATCAAGGATAGCATAAGAGTGAGCTTTAGTTACACAAATAGACATGATAGCAGTACCAGCACAAGTAGAAGTTCAAATATACTGTTATAAACTGCAATATACTCCAGAGGTACTTCAGATAACTCTGGAGTGGACAGGGCTTGGCTTTACCATATATGATGTACTCTTACACTAGTACCAGATGCCCCAATTTACAGAGGGGTCAGAGGAGGGTCAGAGATTTAGGGTAAGCCATAGGGCCTTTCCATCAAGGAATATAATGTCAAGTTGTAAGGCAAGTCATGAGACTTAGTACAGAATATGACATCAAGTTGTGAAGCAAAAGGGAGTCAAGAATGATTGTAATGTTATGTTATGGTTAATATTCAAACTAAGGTACAAGATACAGGACTACAGTACTTATACCTCAGGGAGGCAGATTATCTAAGGAGAAAACAGAGATATGAAAGAAGTTGTCTTATAAGTGAAGCAGGTATCAATGCATTCTGGATACAAATGAAGATATCAGGGGAGATAATGTCAAGTAATGTCAAATTAAAACTAAATAATGACAGAAAAAGATGAAAAAGAAAGGAACAGGAACAGGAGATAAGAACAGAGGAACTATAGAGTTGTAATGGAATGGTATAGAGTTAATGTAGGTAAAGTTGTAATTAACATTAGGTAGGAAGAGGTGAAGGTAATGGGAACCAGAAAATATATAGCTTAAAGCAACTGGAGTTGCACTGGAGATGGAGCAGAGTTGACCCATTGATATAGGATATGACATTTTGCTACATCTGATAAAACACTCTCTGGTGCACTAACAGAGTAATTAGTCTTGCACAAGTAAAATACACTCTTGGTATTAAACTGATAACATCTTCTGCTTCTCTGTAAATACTTTCCTCTAACTGCTGAGTGTAGTCTTTGAATATAGAGAACACAAAACTAGGCAAGAATGAAAATAAATCAAGAACTTGGAAAAGCTAGAAAGCTCAAGTGCACAAGACTGGGAAAATCCAGGCTAATACTTGTGTCTTTTAATATTGCTACAGTATGTGCATAGACCATGTAAAATGAACTGGCCCTAAAGTAGTGTACAGTAAGCTATTCAATGGCAAAAGAAATACAGGGACCTAGAAATACATATGGTAAACATAAGGTATGATCTTATAGCCTAGACCTGTCTAGATCTGTGAAAGTGTGAAGATGTGAAAAGGTGAAATGTGAACAGGTGAGGGGGTAAAGGGGTCCCATGATATGAAGAGTAAAGAGTAAACATAGTATCAGAAATGGTAAAAATGGTAAAAAAAAGTAAAAAGTGCATTATAACAGTCCTGCTTGGTTTTCTTGTTATTGAGCAACTCAATACAATGGATGGATCTGAAACAAAGATTTGGTGGCACACTTAGCTTGTAAGCAAGTCTTAGTGAGATAATGTAGCTTATAGTCTCTTGCCATTAGTATAACAGCAATTTACCACTTATACATCATATATACTTGCTTGAGTGATAATACTACTGTCTAATCATCTTAGCTGGCTATTTTGGCTTGCTATGCTTAGTGCTGAACAACAAGCCATGACAAGACAGATAAGCTCACATAAGTTCACATAAGCTCAAAATAAATCCTTGTAAAATTCCTAATATCCTTTACAGAGGCCTTGATGACAATGTGTTATGCATCCATGGCTCTAACATCCCCTCTGGGTCTTCTAGTGCCTCTTTTCACTCTAATGAGATTGACCAGAAGGAACTCTGAAGGCATGCTGAACAGACCTGACACTTTATGAACTGTTGTAATCACACATTAGACTTCCATCTATGGTAATATTTACATAAGCTTAGAGTGCATACTTCTTTGTTTTATGTCCTCAGTAGCTTGACATCTACTGAGGGTAAGCCCTATCTTTATAGGCATTTGCTACTGTACTAACCTACCATAGTTCTCATAGGTAGTACTTCTAATATCAGTAGCTTGACATCTACTGAGGTTCTCATAGGTTATTATAGTTCCACTTAATCTCTGCACAACACTCCTTTCAACACTTAATGCAGCGGAGAAACATGTAGAATTCTTGCGGGTAGTCAAGGAGAAGCATGATAATGAATTGACCGTTGCCCCCGAAGAACTACGATGCATCAAGGCATCACTCTCGGTCGAGGGTTCCATACCGAAGATCACACAGCGTTCTAAGGTGCAGGCCATGCTGAAGAACTCGTTGCACTGGCGACGGCTGACCTACAACTCCATAACATATCGTTCGTACAAGGGAGGCAGATGGTATTTTCGTAGATGATACGAATAATGACGTAACATCTGACGGTGCAGGGTCTCTGTCGGAGTCGGACGAGTTGGAAGTGGACTCGGCAGAGCTGGATCTGGTTGACGATGTGAAACACGACAAGGGATTCACTTCAGATTAGAGGTAAGTAACTGTGTGTATTCAACGAGGATCAGCTGATAATCCGATGTGGAATAGATGCCGGGCTGATACGAGCACGGGGGACTGTGTAATGATTCTAGGCTCGGACTGTCCTTGCTTTTACGTAGGTGCGGTCTGTATTTGTCCACACACGCTGTAGTCTGTGATCAATGAAAATGACTCTGACCGACACTCTCACTAAACGTGTCACGATCAAGGAGGAGAGAGCTTTATGGTGTAAGCACTGCCCAGTTGTACAGCAAACATTGCCTAATAACCCTTGTAAAGTGCGTTACGACCACGTCAGGAAAATCGTTTCCGAAAGCCAGGCGGAAGTTCCACAGGAACACATGTTCCTCGCGGAGCTGCTGCTTCCATCCACTCAGTTCAATATCTATGCGACACCCTTCGCGATGCAACAGACTGGACGGGTGCTAACGAATCAATACGATCCTACGTACCAGAACACTCAGGTAACCAGTACCTCGAGCGTACCCCTCGGGCAGGATGATCGACTCTACGAGTATGACTTGGCGACCGCTACTGCCACTCAGTACAGCTACATCGCGCAATTTCATCATTCTGCAGGTACTGGTTAAGGGTACTGTACAAATCCGGACGCGAACTTTCTTTTACTCGCGATTAGCTCAGCCTCTGCGACACGATCAACGTTGGAGACGGGCTACAGATCTACTTCTTTTCGTGGAGGCGAACTCGAAAGAGACTCAGACGAGCGTTGAAACATGATTAAGGTGAGTTTAAGAGATTCTATAGCTTTCTATCTACACACTCAATTGTGACTAAATCAAGGCAATCAACACGAGATTTTTGATGCACGCAGGCGACCCGGTGCATTACCGTCTACCGGAACCCTCCGAGTCTCTTCAAGATACCCACACGACCAACGAGGAACCGGTGCCGTCTCTCCCCCGCTCTTCTATACAAGTTAAGACGACGGACTTAAAACGAAAGGGGATTGAACAGGCATCGAAGAATGAACTGCGGCGAATTATGTTCGCCGAGATTGCGATGCCGAGGGACCTGGAGCAGCGAGGAAGGCTATTACGGCGGACGATATGGGAAGGTAAACGAAAGGTTATTGGTGATCATATGCATTTTTTTATTTTCTTTCACTTACTGATACATCTTTATCCGTAGAATTACCTTCAAAAAACCTGAACCTCTTGACTTCCGTAGGAGTCGAAGACTCGTAGCATTTTCCGTACCCATACGACGGTCACGGTCGTAATTTCATTTCGTCCGGGCTTCAATGAAGGGACTGGAAGCGTCGAAATTTGAGAATCCATCTAGGAAAATCTTGCTCGCCCTGAAATATCATTCTTCGTCAATGAGTCGATAGTGCGTTCGTTCGCTCTGTTGTCTACAACAACCTCATCATTATTTAGCCCATCTTCAATGGCCATGAATTAATATTGTTATGTCACGACGCGGTTGTCGACACTAAGGCAGTCCGTATGGCGGTACATGCAGTGTTGATTCACACTGCATGGATGGCATTGCAGCGCTTGAACTTGCTTCGGTAATCAACGCTCTCAGCGAATTCCGAAAAGGTACATATAAACGGTTTGACGATACAATATTTTACGAGAATCTACTGGCGCTCACTGGCAATCATTCATAGTCGCATCCGTCAAGACAGCGTCCTAACTACGCGTTACCTATCGATCTGTACCGAGATCTGCCGGATTGGTAGAATTTCGTGGGGGAAGGGCATCAGAGAGAGGGAAACGAGGACGAAGAGGACGATCCGTTTGCAGACTGGATGTGATAAACCACACAGACAACATCTTATCTATGGACTGCAAGTTCAGTTTGATAAAGATTATGGTCGGATTCGGGCAGCAGGGTCAATTTACTACTTTCGAGTGCCATACGCGCGATGGTGTTTTAAACTACACTGACCCTATTACACTCCTGGCGATCAACTTTCCAACAGGATATCGAATTGCGGATGCTACTTGGTCCTGTGACCTTGAAATTAGCATGACCACTTATGTATATATTTGCTAGTAAACATGCCGAAATGCTACCCATGTTTCGTCGTGACCACCGCACAGTCATCAAGTCCTTCCAGAGTTTCCTTCACGCCAATGTGACCTGCATCTCACGGCCGCCACGCACAAAGTCAAGACACTGTCCTTTGTCAACTGTGGCTACCTCAACTCCGGAGAAGCGACTGGGTGCTAACCCATGGATCCTCTACCCCGCCGCAACACTGTTACTTGGAGGTGTAGGGTATGTGGCATATGAGAATTGCCAGCCACTCAGACACACATTGCTGGCCGTCGTGCGTTGTTCTCGGATAGCCCGTATGTGTACAAGTTGTTTTTGGTATGCCGCTGACCGCGGATGGTTCACTATGCCGTCAAATTTTTGGTTGGATATCTAATTATTTAGGTGCTGCAATCGAAGGAGCCATCGACTACAAGTATACGTTTGCACACAGTGACCTGTCCGAGGAGGAAAAGCAGCACTTGTATTCAGAGTGTCATACGCGTAGTGCAAAGAGGGTACTGAAAGCCCTCCTTGCAAACGGAGGTGCGGATGATTTCTATTACCACAGAAAGTGAAGTCCAGGCAACTGGATTGAATGATACTTTAGGCGTTTTTATAAAACTGGGACAGCACATGGCTTCGTTGTATGTTGCGATCATTTGTCTGGATGACGATAGTACTACCTCACGAGGTTTACAGAGTAGTCCTCCCAAAAGAATGGACGAAGACGATGCGGCCTTTGCAGGACAAGTGCGAGCCGACCCCTTATCGAGACGTTGAAGCGCTCTTCCTATCAGATATAGGAAGACCCATCCAAGAACTCTTCGAGGACTTTGATCCTATTCCAGTCGGAGTAGCAAGTTTAGCCCAGGTTCATGTTGGCACGCATAAGGAGTCGGGGAAGAAGGTCGCTGTAAAAGTGGGTAGGCGTTTAGAACAGGTGCCGGGCTCAAAATTGATGGATATGAACAGTTGCAGCACCCACACCTTGCAGAATTTTGTGATATTGATATGGAGATGGTCGAGGTCACGCTCGGTATGCTCATCCCTCCCCCTCACAATTCCGTAATGACAATTGAATAATGTGCATATCCGTAGGGTGGATCAAATACTGGTTCCCTGAGTTCGAGTTCACATGGCTCGCTGAGGAAATGCGCGAAAATCTTCCGAAAGAAATGGATTTCATTCACGAAGCGTCGAATGCTCGACGTGCCATGGGTGATTTCGATCACGTTTCTACCTCGCTTTACATCCCCGAAGTTATTTCAGCCACAAAACGAGTATTGATTATGGAGTTCATTCAGGGTGCGCGAGTCGACGATCTAGGTTACCTGGCAGAACACGGGATTGATAGGAATAAGGTGGCGCTGGAGCTTACGAGGGTGTTCAATCGAATGGTATTCTTGAATGGCTATTTTCATGCTGTGAGAGATAAGTCTTCGTCGCATGATGCATTACTCATACTGTTATAGGACCCGCATCCAGGTAATCCAAGGTCCCGTTAACTGATAATGATTTCACCTTTTTTTTTCACTTTCAGGTAATTTGCTGATTAGGCGTGCCCCTCCCAGGTCGCGTTCGCCCTATAATTTTGAAATCGTACTCCTGGACCATGGGCTGTACTTTGACTTAGATCTGGAACTGCGTGTCAATTACAGCAGATTCTGGTTGTCTCTCATCGCGGGAGCATCACCAGAAACACGAGCCGCCCGCCGCAAGTACGCAGAGCTAGTCGGCAACATCACCCCTGATCTTGTGAGTGAGGTCGATGCTGACGGTACTCGAAGCTAACGAAATCTAAGTACCCTGTATTTGAGGCTGCGATTACAGGTCGTGCAGCGTTCGAAGGAACGTGGGAAGACGAGGACCGTTTCGAAAATACGTTCAAGCGATCTTCCAGCATGATTGATATGCTTCCTCAAACGATAGAAGAGATGGAAGCGATTAGAGATGCAGTCATTAATCGCGAGGGTTTACTCATCTCGGTGTTGGATGTTCTCCGTAGAGTTCCTAGAAGGGTGTTGATGGTGCTAAAGCTGAACGATTTGACAAGGTTAGAGTTTATCCTGCATGTCAGTGGTTTGGGATGCAGGTCGCGATGATTTTTACATATAGGAGCTTGGATCATGCACTCGCAACTACACACTCGAGTGCTCGGATATTCTTGGTCACCGCCAAGTGTTGCATGACTGCAGTATGGCGTGATGACTGTAGGCGAATACAGGAAGGTGGTCTTCGCGCGTACGGTTGGCTAGGATCTCTGCGTAGTTTTGTCGGTTGTTGGTGGTAAGACATCATCTTTTCCTCGTGAAATTGTCTATCATAGTGCTGCAGGAGATATGTTAAAGGCTACTCAAGCATGACGTTTCTCGAGGTTATAATGGATGTGCAAGCGTCCACTCTGAAGTTTGTTGCTTGGCTACGGGGTCTTCGAAGCCGCGGTCTGGTTGGGGCATATCAAGCAGCTGCTGGACTCTCAATATCATGATAGTGGTCCACAAAGTAAGAACTGCTGAGGTGGTGCATTAGGATAATAGACAGAAGAAATTAGATAATAGAACAGAGTGCAATACGTCAAAAAACCACGTATAGCTAGCTCAGATGGTTCATTTCTTGCCTAGTTCGATGAAGAGTGAATCGATAGTGCTGAAGCTCCGTTTGAGTGCGTCCCACTGTTCCATGGTAAGTGAGATTCCTTTCTTCCCAGGCTTCTCATCGCCGTCCGTGCCGTAGAATTCGCGTATGTCGACAAATACCTGGCCTGCCACCAACATAATGAACGGACCTGAGAAATGCATGTACGGAGGGACTGACCTTTGAATGAACGGACGGCGGCACGTTTCTTCTTCCCTAGGTCCACGTACTTTTCACCCTCGGCATTCTTGAATACCTTGATGGCCGGTTGTTTATCCCCCTCGTGGGCTGGCGACGACTGCAAAGTACATAGGAGTGAGTAAAGCAGGGGAGATCAAGTGAAGACGGACTTCATCGCTGGAATAGTCAAACTTGGGCTTTTTCGCCATTTTCATTTTGGAAGAAACTTTGCTCTTGCTAGTGGGCAACTCCTGCGCGGTGCCAGGGATAGGAAAATGAGCTTGGCGTCGAGCGCGGTCATAGTGTGGGGGTACCTTTGACTTTGACGCTTTCTTGGGCTGCGTATCAGAGTCGGACGCGCTATGATCAGGTTCCTCATCGTCACTGTTGTCTTGTTTTCGTCTCTTGTTCCCCATCGTCGTGGGCCACCGCGTTCGATGGGTCTAATATGTTTGACTCTGGCGTACTCGTTCATCCGTGGGAAACCTTTGAGTGTTTGTGAGAAAATATTTCCTGATATATTGAGCCCTACGTCGCCCCCAGCTAGACGCCTCGCCGCCCCCGCTGCCTCAACCGCCTCAGTACTCCTTCCTTTCGCATCCATCCGACTTACAAGTGGCCATTGTATTGATCTTGTCGGCCCTCTTTTATTTTCCCGCATTCGCTGCGGTACAATGAAGATCTCCCAAAAGTCCAAGAGGGCGGTCCAACCAGTCAGTGACGACTTACTCCAAGCTTGTTCCGTGGCTTTATGTATCTTACACTTCCCGAAAGCATCCTCAAGTGGCAGAGCTCATATCAAAGATTGCCAACACCCCCAGCGATGACGTCGCCAATGTGCTAGCCAACATCGAATCTTGGAAATGGCCTCGATCTGACCTCAATTGTTGGATCAAAGTCCTTGACAAATTCGACGTAATTCTTGAAGAAGCTATCCGTGACTATGATATAGAAAAGCTTCAGCTTAGTGTATTTACACCAGCGACCAAGCTGACCATCTCTGCTATCCTGCGGTTCGAGAGATTGCTACTCGAGAACTCAACCAACCGCAAAACCTTCAACTCCTACGACGTATGCTCTCTACTCCATCCATTTTAATACAGCTCATGATGTTTCGCCTTGGCAGCGGTTGATGAGCTTGCTATTGACATCCGATTTGGATGTTTTGATCCTGGCACTGAACCTTCTGCTACGCCCAGCCCAACAGTATTCCGCCCAGCCAGCCGTTTCGGCCGCGCTTAGTATTTCTACACCTCGCCTCCTCTCTCTGTCAAAGCGTTGGCCCAACCTGCGTGAGCACGGCATCAGCCTTCTGGACCTCGCTAGTCCGAGTGGTATGCCCCAGGTCGACATCCTCCCTGGCGAAGCTCGAGACGTAAATTTTGTGTACTATAAAACTGACAATAAGGAGAAAGAGCAGAAAGTCGAAACTGGTGATGAACGCCCTACCACGCCTCGCCGGCCATCACTTCCACTTGGTTCCATAAACATTCACGTTGATGAGGAAACCCTGAAGAAGAAGGACGTCATGGGAATTCTAGCCAACATCCTTGAAGAACATCCTCTTTCTGGCGACGACAAATATGAGTTACTTTGCCGTATGCGCGTTGCAAAGGCGCTTGTGACTGGAAATGAAGTCAGTCGGGAGAAACTTCTCGTCGTCCGACTCTTGGCTATTGCCATTTATGGCCACACGCACAGCGAGAACCAAGCCGCATCCTCGCTCTTCCTCTACGAACCAGACCTTACAACCCATATTGCTGAGCTGTTGCAACTCGACCGCGGTATTTCTACTTCTGTGCAGACAGCTGCTATTGCTGCCCTCGATTCAATCGCGAGGTATCGGGGTCGCATCCAAGAGGTTTTGGGAGCCATCAACGCTGGTGTTAATCATGGTATCTTAATGTCCCTTCTCCGCAAGACTATTCTAGATGTCAGCAACCCCGAGTCCAAACTTCCAAATTCCTTCATCGATGCATTACTAGGGTTCGTTACATACCTCGCACAACATGCAGGCGGGGGTAATATGATCGTTGGCGCTGGTCTGGTCCCGTTGCTTGTGCAAATAATCGAGAACAAACTTGCACAGAGACTTCAAATGGTGTCCAAGGCGATGCAATTGGTGGACAATGTTCTTTATGGATATGCCAACGCATTCCAACTATTTTCAAATGCGAGGGGTGTTGATGTACTTGTCGAAAGGATTCAGGTATGAACACAGTTTCTGTACCCGAGCCCCGCAAATCTTATGTTACCGTCGTTTTAGCACGAGATTGATTTCGACATTCCAATGTACGGTGATGAAACCCGTTCTCGTGACATCTTTGGGTCGTGGGGCGAACTACCCGTTGGTCGCGCTGCTATTCTCAAGCATACGTTAAGATCGATACACCGCATGATGCAATCAACTGGAACTTCTGAAGGCCTTCGGGGGCTAATTGATTCGACGTTGCTGCAGTCCATCAAGAAGATCATTGAATACAGAGGCTTGTTTGGACCGAGTATCCTCCCACTTGGTATGTCTAAATTGCTTGCGATTGAACGCCGGAGAATAACAAGTCCTAAGCGATGAATATCATGGCGACGTTTGTCCACAACGAGCCGACCTCTCTTCCCACAATCCAGGAGGCAGGGTTGCCTGAGGTCTTCTACAAGACTATTGAAACTGGTGTGGAGCCAGTAATCGAAGTAGGTTCTTCGTATAGTTTTTTCGTTTATTGCTGACTCATTTCGCACCTAGGTCATTCAAGCTATTCCAAATGCTATCGGGGCGTTGTGTCTCAACCAAGCCGGCCAGGATCAGCTCTCAGCTCGTCCCAGCATCATTCCTGGAATTTTTTCAATATTCACCTCTGAACGACACCTTAAAGTCCTTCGCGACAAGGAGAACGCAGTTCTTATAGGTACCTCGATCGATGAACTTATTCGCCACCATCCCTCCCTGAAGACACCTGTGCTTGATGCTGTAAAAGCCGTCTTCAGCAGGATCGAGGATTTAGGAAATACATTTGTGATCCCGGAGGACAAGAAGGAATGGTACGGGCTCTTATCCGCTCAACCCTCCGTTGAAACTGGGATGCCCATGCAAGGCATTGAATCAGAGGGGAGGGTGTCCGAAAGTGGCTCTGGGTTGATAACCGACAACCATGGCGAGACACTCGAAGATTTTTCTACACAGAGAGACCACGACAACAATGTGGTCATGTTTATCGACGTGATTTGTAGAGTGAGTACTATTTTGTCGCGGTGGTGTAAATATACTAATCGTCCACGCTAGTTCCTGGAAGGGCTTTTCCAACATCCTCAACACTGCAAAGATTTCATTCGCAATGCAGATGGATTGGATCGAGTTGGAAGGCTCACTGGTCTGCCTTGCCTTCCATATGACTATGCTAACAGTGTGTCATCCGATTCGATCGTTCAAGTCATCCGTACCATGGCTGAGATCGGCCCGAACGAGGCCCTCTTCTATCTTTCGAAACTTGTAGGCACCTCGCTTGCAGAGACGGAGGAGTTCTGGAAAGACCTCCCATCGGAGTCAAAACTTGCTTCAATGTTGGAGGTGACAGAAGACCAGTTACCCCAAGTCAATCAGTATTTTCGAAATCTTGTGGCGCTGCACATCCGCGTCACTCTGATGGCGGATGTGTTTTCCACGACTGGTTATGCCCATGGGCGGTCGGCGGTCGGCCTGTTGCAGACTCTGATGTCAGATCCACCTAAGGTAGTAATGGACATGGGTTCTCTACATCGCGCATCGATCTGGGAAAACATCCTATTTAAGGCTCACATTGCTTCCAAGGGAATCGAGCTTGGCATCAGTGGGCATGGATCACCCCTTGAGAGGTCGCCCAGTCATATTTCCGTTTCCCTTCCTGAGCCAGCAAATTTTGGCACTGTCGCCAATGGTGTTGCGGCGGAATCCTTGGGTGCCAGGCCCTCGGCAACGTCTGTGTTACCCTTGAGGAAGGAAACTCCCATAGACAAGAATGCCAAGGCACTCAAACATCTCACACATGGCCTTCCGAGTGCCCTTGCCCCATTCTTCCAGTGTTCGTATTCATCGCCCGAGAATAGTTTGGTATCGTCTCACCTCGTATTCGACAGCGATTGTCAAATTGTTCTACGCCAGAAGAAACCCTGATTCCACGCAAAAGAAGCAGATCCTGAGTGCCTCCGAAATAATTGCAAGCATTATGATCAACCACCTCAAGGTGAAGATTGTTGGTAAGAAATCTAGACAGCGGGTCATTTAACATAATTATTGACAAGCGATTTTAGGTGACAACTTGTATCGCCTTGATTACTATAGTGTCATGCTTGGGTTGATGACCCTGTTATTGGTGGACGGTAGGCAGCTTCAATAGACCATTTGTAGGATCCGTTCTAATGGATTCATTAGAGCGTACTATGCAAAATACACTACATACGGTCTTGCTTCTTTCCTTCCAGCGCGCCGGGGGCGTGGAGACGATATATGATATATGCTCGATCTTTCTGGACTCCATTGAAAGCGTCACAAACAGGAGACTAGAGGAACGATCCGAACCAATGGTACAAGAGTTGGTTCATGCGCAAGGAGGATTAAAGGTTGCCCTCCACCTTCTCTACCCCTTCATTTCCTCCAAAGCTCTCTTCGAGTCCGGTCAGACTATCTTGGTTATGACTCGCGATAAGAAGGACACGGATCCCAACTATTTTGAACCCCACCACTTTCTCGTTCGACTCCGTCTTGGGTGTGCTCCAGTTCTTCAGCGAACCTGGGAATCGTCATGGCTCCGGTCTGCGCCGTTAACATTAGTTAAATCCATCGTCCAACTTGTCCTTGAACTCACCGCCGCAGAAAACGAGGAACTCAAGGGCGAACCTCCAGCAGAGAGCATTCCCGGTGCAGGTTCCGCCATTGGGATTGCTACTGGTTTGCATGTGCGAAACACTGGGCCCGACGAGAATCGCATTCGTCAATTAACGGATATGGGATTTCCTCGTTCTGCAGCTGAGCGTGCATTAGCACGCACTCACAACAATGTCACCGCAGCCGCAGATCTTCTGCTGTCACATCCATTCCCCCTACCTCCAGACCCGGAACCAGAGTCCGATGTACCACAAAATGATGATGGAGGAAGTCCCCGCCAACCTACTGAATCCACTGGCGAAGATGTGGATGAGTCGACTACTCGTGATGAGGAGATGGGGTCGGAAGGAGTCGCGTCATCCACTCCACCCGAAGTTCCAGTCGCGTCTGTTTCTTCAGAACGGGGGAAGAGTTTGGAAGAGTTGCGTCAGGACTTGAATACTATCCGCGAACCATTAAAGGCTGGTCTGACTCGGCATGCATTGTTGCTTGTTGACGAGCACCCAACGTTGATATTTGAGATTCACAAGGCTTTCTTGCGCCCCTCTCCAGATCTACAGGAATTGTCCATTCGCTCCTTGATTGACGATATTAAGGAATATTCACCCCGCGCATTGGATGTGAAAGAAGAACCGCTAGCGACAAGATGCAGACTGCTAGCACTCGTGTTATCGGAATGCCCCACGCTGGATTCAAGCATTGGCCATACTCTCATGGATGGTCTTCTTGCGTTACTCGTCTCGAATTCAAATACGATGGAACCAGATCATAGTACGCCAAAATGGCTCGCTTCTCATCTGCTTGTGACGGAGGCTTTGTTCAACATTGGCGACCAACCCGTTTCTATTGTTCTCCCAAAGGAGGGAGATCCAATCATTCCACAAGAACTTAGGCTTGGTCCTCCCTACCCTGATGCACGATCGATCGTCTTCGATTTTTGCATCCGCTTACTCACACTGCCCAATTTACCTCGTGATGAGTTCTTAGCAACTTTGCGCCTTCTAGTTGTCCTTTCGCGCGATCACAACATCGCATCCAAGTTCGTCAAACATGACGGAATATCCCTCGTATTTAAGCACCTGAAGATCCACGGGGGATCTAGCAGTTATTCCTATGTCGCCATCATTCTCCGACATGTTGCGGAGGACCTGCACACTTTACAGGGCACTATGCGTCAAGAGATTAAACGCTTCCTCTCTCAACCTCGCACGAGAATCGTTGATGTCCCTAGCTTCTGTCGCAACTGTAGTGCAATCGGGTTGCGAAACCCTGAGTCTTTTGTCGAGGTTGTTCAGTCGATCTGTCAGCTACAGCAACCCTACTCCGCAATTCAGCATATCACTCTTAAGCTCGACGCCACAGAGGATTCCGCGCTAGGTGATCAAGAGAGTCTGAAAGCAACGGATATGCAAGTTGATTCGCCGACAGATGTTCCTCGCGCACCATCAAACGAAGCATTGGAATCCGTAGTTCACTTTCTTATTGGCGAGCTGATGAAGGCCTACAGACCGCCTGATGGTTTCACGGATACAGTGCCTCAAACAAGTAAACAACAGCCTGCTCCAGCACCTCCTGCCGACCAAGCAAACATCCAGACGTCCATGGTTCACCCCGAGTATCTGAGCGAGCAAGAACGTTACGCTCACTGTTGCTTCCTGATGCAATGCCTTTCTGAACTCTTATTCTCTTACGACGCATGCAAACTTGCGTTTCTGTCATACAACCCCAAGAAGCAGCGCCAGCAGACGCCATCGAAAGATGGGAAGTACAGGGTTGCAGTTCTCCAGTTCTTCCTTTCCGAGCTTGTCACGTATGGTACAATCGCTGCCCAGCCTGACGCTAAGGCTAGACTGCATCTGTGCACCTGGGCTATGTCAGTCCTTGTAGCTCTTTGCATCGATTGCTCGCCAGGCGCCGAGACAAAAGAGGTTCCTGTAGACTTGGTTTCGATCCGCAAGTTCGCTCTTGATGCCATCAGCAGGGCTATCAAGGAAATCCTACCTTCCGAAAGCATGAGCGCCAGATATGGTCGCCTCCTCGCATTGACAGACCTGTGCAACCGTCTGTTGACCGTACGTTTCAGCAACAATGGGAACAGAAAGCCAATGGAAGAAAATACAACACACATCGCAAAGATCATGTTAGAGAAGAACTTTGTTGCAACCTTGACCAATGCTCTTGCTGAAGTCGACTTGAACTTTCCAAACATTCGTAACCTTGTCGCATCTGTTCTTCGGCCATTGGAGAATTTGTAAGTATTTTGCGCTTTTTCATCAGGGGAAACCACACTGAGCATATCCTCAGAACTCGTGTTGCAATTAAGATGAGTCGAGCGTCAGAGAAGTCCAAGGATGGCACAGAAGAGAAGACGCAGAGTGTTGGATCGATGTCAGAGGACGAGGACGAGGAGGATATCGACGCTGAAGATGCTGAGCGCCAGGAGACTCCTGATTTGTACCGCCATTCAGCTCTTGGAATGTGGGTGTTCCATCAATGAACTTTCATCTATAAAATTTCTCACTTTATATCTTCTGATATAGGTTTGGAGGTGTAAGTATAGTAGCTTTCCACCATGATGGAGACTTATAATTTGAAACAGGAAATGGAGGATATCAGTTATGCACAAAGTGACGAGATGGACGAGGGAGACGAAGATGAGGAAGAAGATGTTGAGATGGAGTACGGGGATGAAACCGACAGCGAAGCGACTTCTAACTCCGGTGAAGTTGACGCGGAAGACGAGGAGGGGGAGGATGAAGATGGATCTCATAGCGATGGATGGCAGGATGAAGACGAGGACTACGAAGAAGCGGATTTGATTGAGAACGATGAAGACGGAGAGGCCGGCGTCGCTACTGTCAACGGCGCTGACCAAATTCTTGACGAGGACATGATATGGCAGGTTTGTCTGATCTATTTCGTCTGCTGGACCCTGCTTGACTTGGAGATACCTTCAAGGACGTAGGTGATGAAGGAGATGCAGAAGACGAAAACGGTGACGAAGGTGATGAAGACGAAGGGGGAGGTTAGCCCACTTTACTAATTTTCTCTCAGCTTGATATTGATCTTCAGTACAGACCACGTCAATGTGATTCATGCCGAACAAGATGATGAGCCAGATATGTCTGATGAGGAAGAGTACGGTTACTAATTTCGAGTCGTATGGCGCTGAACTGACATATCTATAGATTCCAAGGCGATATTGGCGTTGTTGATGTTCGGGATGTTGCCCCCGTGGGCAGTGCTAACGACGACGTTTTCACTTACTCTGAGCCATTCGACGTCGACGGGATTGAAATCCAAGGGAGAGAAGCAAATCCATTCATATCTCGCCGACGTAGTGGTAAGTGACCGTCACTGCGTGAATCTGAGATCAAAGACTTACGCGAGTTCATTCAGCCACCGACGATGTTCAGGTTTTCGGCCGAACACGAAACCTACCGTCCGCACCAAGCGAAGCGACGGTTCACCCTCTTCTTCTGGACACGTCAGTCGGTATTAATCGCATACCAGCGACTCTTTCTCGTAGTTCCCGACGGCAGCAGCGAGGAGGCGGGAATAATCTTCAAACCGAGCTTATCCAGTCGATTGAAGATATCATAGGCGGAGACGCTGTTCAAGTTTTTCAGCACATCGTAAACCGTTCTGGTGGCACTCGCGAGACAATCCGTGTCGATGTTGCTCCAGCTGCGCTAGCCGGCATCGAGCAGGGTATGATCCACTTGCAGAGGCTCGCAGGTGTGCCTTCTGGTCCAAGAGTGGAACGCATTCTTCGACAGAGTGAAACCCCTCCTGATACTCGTGGTCTCGATCCTCTCTTCACGGTGCAAAGGTGGACTGAGGAGGCCAAAATCGTTAGTGGCAAACATGTATCCGAACGAGCCAACCGACTTGGCAACCATATCGTACTTGCGTTATTGCCGGCTGCCATTGCAGCAAAAGCAAAGGAGGAAGAGGAAAGGAGTCAGGCTCAGCTGAAGGCAGAGGGGGAAGCTAAACAGCGTGAAGCCGAACGATCGGCAGCCGGAGCCACTGAAAGCGCAGATGCACAACCGAAGGATGACACAACGACGACTTCACCAGAAACCTCCACAGCTCCAGTTCAAAATCCGGAGCATGCAGAACAAATTCCTCTCGCGGATTCGATCACCAACGACATCGAGATGCGTGATGTACCTCCACCTGAGCCATCGGCTGCTGGTTCGCAGGCAGAGGCATCAGGGCCTTCTCAGGCCCAAGAGAGATTAACTGTCATGATTCATGGCAGCGAGGTTGATATCACAGACATGGGCATAGACCCGACATTCTTAGAGGCATTGCCGGATGATATTCGAGAAGAAGTTATTAATCAACACGTTCGTGACCAACGCGCTGCAAGAATAGAGCGGCCTGCCGACTCTCAAATCAGTCCCGAATTCCTTGATGCTCTACCCCCTGAAATCCGCGCCGAACTCATCCAACAGGAAAGGCTGGAACAAGCGAGACAAACCCAGTCAGCGACAGCCAATGATAGTGCTACCCCCGGAGTTGCGGCTGAAATTGACCCGGCTAGCTTCATAGCCAGTCTCGACCCACACCTCCGACAAGTCGTCCTCTTAGACTCGGATGAAGGCCTTCTGCAAACACTTCCGTCTTATATGATTGCTGAAGCAGGTGCCTACCGCGAAGAGGCCCAGCACTCACGCAGGTTTACATTCTCAACGCGTGGTGGTCACAGGGCGACTTCACGCCCTATCCCGTCCCGCAAAGCTCCTGTGCCGAGGGATGCTATCCAGCTCCTTGACAAGACTGGGGTGGCCACCCTCGTTCGCCTGCTCTTCTTCCCTCAGGTCCTGAAGAAGAACTTGCTTTTTAAAGTACTGGTCAACATCTGCGAGAACGGCAAAACGCGAACGGAGCTTTTCAATCTTCTCCTTAGCATATTGCAAAGTGGGCCAGGCGACCTCACCGCCGTGGACAAGAGCTTTGCCCAGATGTCTACCCGCACCCCCAAGACACCCAGCCAACAGACTCCCAAGGCTCATGGTAAACAAAAGGCACCTGAGCCCAACAATTCCGCGACCCTCACCAATCTTCAGAATGAATCTGTCCCAGACTTAGTTGCCCAGCGCTGTCTTGAAGCACTGGCGTTTATAGTCAGCGGTAATGAATTATCATCCCTCTTCTTCTTGACTGAGCACGAGCTACCTGTTGGACTCAGAAAGGTAAACTCCAAGAAGGGCAAAGGAAAGGAAAAGCAAGCACCCCAAACCCACTATCCCATCGTTCTTCTCCTTGGTCTCCTGGACAGACAGTCGCTACTCAGAACGCCGTCTATAATGGATTCGGTCGTCTCATTACTTTCCACCGTTACTAAGCCATTGGTTAGTCTGAGGTCAGAGAAGGAACCTGCTTCGACTGTGGCACCAGTGAGCTCGGATGGCACGGCTCCCACCACCACCTCTTCTGCACCTACTGTTCCAGATGTATCTGGACGTCAAGAATTAAGCGCTACAACGAGACCAGAAGAGGATCAAAACAAGAATGAAAACGAAAACGTTGCTGGCGAACAACCGGACGAACGGATCTTGCTGGCTAGCCCACCTCAAATACCGCACTCAGTGCTACGTCTTATCGTCAACATCCTGACAATTGGCGAGTGCTCGGCGCGCACGTTCCAGCAATCATTGACTCTTATTCAAAATTTGTCACACATCCCCGATGCTCGGGACGTGATTGCACAGGAGTTGAAAGCCAAGGCACAAGACTGTGGGCAGAACGTTCTCATCGATCTCAACCACCTCTGGGTATCCTTGCAGAGCCCCACTCAAGATATTCCTGCCTCCTCCGTAGCGTCCAAGTTTTCTTCTCCTTCGTCTGATCAAACCAAACTTTTGCGTATTCTGAAAACATTGGACTATATGTACACTCCACGTTCGGCGGGACCATTGACGGACGAAACCCGGAGGAGCCTGGATGCGGAGAAGGTGCAGAATATCTATGAATCGTTCCGCTTCACGCCACTCTGGCGGCGACTCGGTGATTGTCTCGCCACCATTGAAGCTCAGCTTGATATGGAGCACGTTGCCACCGTCTTGCTACCCTTAATCGAAGCTTTGATGGTAGTGTGCAAATACGTAGGCCCAAAGTCGACTAGCGGAAGTGTAACGAGGACTTTAAAGGCGTCTGCATCCCCGAGGTCGCCCATGACTGCCAGAGAATCGATGGAGGATCTCTTCCTCACGTTTACCGATGCCCACAGAAAGATCCTCAACGTGATGGTCCGTAACAATCCCTCGCTGATGAGTGGATCGTTTTCACTTTTGGTTCACAACCCACGCGTCTTGGACTTCGACAACAAACGGAACTACTTCACGCAGCAACTTCACCGTCGCCCTGCGTCTCGCGAACACTATAGCACACTACAACTCAATGTTCGCCGTCCACGTGTATTCGAGGACAGTTTCCAATACCTCCAACGGAAGACCGGCGATCAAATCAAGTATGGCAAACTTAGCGTCCGATTTTACGATGAGGAAGGCGTGGACGCTGGTGGTGTCACAAGAGAGTGGTTCCAAATCCTTGCACGCCAGATGTTCGATCCCAACAACGCACTCTTCCAGCCGTGTGCGGCTGATAGGCTCACGTATCAACCAAACAAGAATTCCTGGGTCAATCCAGAACATCTATCGTTCTTCAAGTTTGTCGGTCGAGTCATCGGGAAAGCCATATACGATGGGCGGCTCCTGGATGCATACTTTGCAAAGAGTTTATATCGGCAACTACTTGGAAAGCCAGTGGATTATCGAGATGTCGAATGGGTTGATCCAGAGTATTACAACTCACTCTGCTGGATTTTGGAAAACGATCCCACGCCGTTGGAGTTGACGTTCAGTGTTGAAGCAGACGAGGTTTGTTACTAGTTTCATCTTCGATTCTTCGCATCATTAATTTCTTCGAGCCCTGCAGTTTGGAAGGAACCGCATTTTCCCACTCAAACCAGGCGGTGAATCCATCTCCGTCACTCAGGAAAATAAGCGGGAGTTTGTACAGCTTTCGGCCAACTTCCGCTTGTATTCCTCCATTAGCGAACAGATCGAGAATCTAGTTGCTGGGTTCTACGAGATTATTCCGAAGGAGCTCATTACTATCGTAAGTTGGCGCATTTTCCATATATTTTCCATGTATTCAAGTGTTCCGATTTCACCTCTAGTTCAATGAACAGGAGCTCGAGCTGCTTATCTCTGGGACGCCTGACATTGACGTCGACGAGTGGAGAGCCGCGACAGAATACAATGGATACACAAGCTCGGACCCCGTTATCGTTTGGTGGTGGCGAGCTCTCAAGTCGTTCAACCGCGAAGAGAGGGCCAAGGTGCTGAGCTTTGCGACTGGCACCTCGCGCGTGCCTCTGAACGGTTTCGTCGACCTCCAAGGGGTGCAAGGAGTCCAAAGATTCTCGATCCACCGTGCCTACGGGGACCCGGACCGCCTTCCTCAAGCCCACACTTGTGAGCCCATCCACTGACTGTGACGGATCAGTTCTGATGAGCGCGATGTCAGGCTTCAATCAGATCGATTTGCCGCAATATTCTTCCTATGAGATGCTGAGACAACAGCTCTTACTAGCAATCAACGAGGGGGGAGAAGGATTTGGATTTGCATGAACATGCACATATGATTAGACGAGCCGAGGTCATGTAGTAGAGCATCATTTGTATTTACATTACGCATAGCTTTTACCACAACAGAGTACCGAGCGTTCCGGTTATCTCATGATCACGCCGTCCGGCTACCCGGGATTGATCCTCTGCGGTGCCGGTGAGTCGGATTCACGATTGAACGTCTCTCCACTTGCCAGTGCTTGCTCACTATGAGAGCCTATGTAGTCGACGAGTGGAAGCATCCCTCCAAGCTCGCCCTCGTGTACGATGCACCAGAGCCCGTTCCCGGACCAGACGACGTCCTTGTGGACGTGTATTCCGCTGGCCTCAACTTTTTCGACGTATGTGTCTCCCACATCTGCACGTCAGGCCTGACACATGCCCTACAGATCATACAAGCCCAGGGCAAATATCAAGTAAAGCCCCCCTTCCCGTTCACGCTGGGTGCAGAATTTGCCGGGAGGATCGCGAGAAACTCCCAGATCCCAAAGGACTGCCCCCTTAAACCTGGTGACAGGGTATTTGGCAGTGCACAAGGCGCATATGCAGACCGCATAGCTGTCAAGTGGAGGGTACTCATGCCACTCCCCGATAACCTTACTTTCGACCAAGGGGCAGGTATATTTCGTTGTCTTTAAAGCGCCAAACTTTCTCAGGGTGATGTCGCTGGCAATAGGGTTGTATCTTACTTGGCCAACGAGTTACGAGGCCCTTGTGGGTCGAGCAGAGCTAAAGCCAGGTAAGGCAGAATGTGCGTGTCTGGGAAAGCGGTGGGCTGATTCAGAATGGCACCGCAGGCGAGACCGTCCTTGTAAATGCTGCGGCCGGAGGCGTTGGGATTGCTGCTGTGCAACTGGCTAAAGGTGCCTTTTTCCGTATCTTTGAGCCCCTCCAACCGCTCACAAAGCACAGTACTAGGAGCCAAAGTTATTGCCGCTGCTGGTTCACAAGCTAAACTTGGCATATGCAAGCGCTACGGAGGTGCAGACTACGTTGTAGACTACACGAGGCCGGAGTGGCAGAAGCAAGTTCTGCAGATTACTGAGGGTAGGGGCGTCGACGTCGTGTACGATCCCGTGGGTCGAATGAGAGGCAAGCAGAGTCGCATCCTTCTCTCGTGATCCAAGTCCGACTTTTTATTCCAGATTCGTTGAAGTGTATAGCGTTCAAGGGCAGAGCACTAGTGATCGGTTTCGCCGGGGGTACGATAGAAAACGTATCATCGTTTCCTTTGCAATACCTATGAAGCGCTGTTCACCATGACTGCTAGTTGCCGTTTAACTTGGTGCTGCTAAAAAACGTCAGTATTATGGGGCTGCATTGGGGCCTCTATACAGGTACGTGGCAGGCCGATGGTGTGTTGCATTGGGTGCTGCATTAACCATCCATTGTAGATAAAGAGCCCTCCCGGATCCCTGTCGTGTGGAAAGAACTACTGGGGTTCGTGGTTCGTGATTGTGCAACCTTGACGACCGACTGATAGGCTGGTGCTGACTAGCTTGCTCTCATCGGGTAAAGTCAGGCCAGTCATCTACTCCACAGTATATCCTTTGGCCCGTGCGATGGATGGCTTGGGCGCGTTGGAGAGGAGAGAGACATGGGGTAAAGTAATCATCCGCGTTCGTGGCGAGGAGGGTATAGCCACGGTGAAGTTGTAGTTATCTCCAGTTGTTCGGTCAGGGTGGTGTCTGGGGTCTGGTTTGTTCTCCTAGCTTAATAGATACTTGGCAGTGCGCTTCCACCTTGCCCATCATGCAAGCCTTTGAGGATACAGAACCCGTCGTACGGATACGCGACCTGAAGAGGGACCGGGTGAACTTTGTGTTGGAGAATGTCGACATGGCGTACGTGCAACTTCAATGCGTCGACTGAAACATTCGCATTCACCTCCGTTATGCATGGCAGATTCGCGAACTCAGTTCGACGAGTGGTTATGGCGGACATACCAACAGTCGGTTCGTACGTGCCAGAGAGTCTATGTACGGTACTAAAAGCAGGGGTTAGCTATCGACATGGTCGAAATCCACTCCAACACTACGGTACTACCAGACGAGTTCATTGCCCATCGGCTCGGGATGATTCCGCTGAACAGCGCAAACTGCGACGAGGGGATGCGATACACTAGAGTAGGTTGCTCATCGTCTGGATTGACAAAGTCATGGTCGTAACGAGTTGTGGGCGAACGCTCAGGACTGCACTTGTTTGACGGGATGCAGGTACTGTGCGATCGAGCTGAGACTAGACGTTGTGTGCAACGAAAATCGAACTATGGAAGTCACTAGTAATCACCTCGAAGTAGTCGAATTCACGTCGAACGGCGGCCCATCAGACATAATCACGGAGGGCGAGGAGCTGACGAAGCGAGGAGAGTCCTTTGGGCACCCAGTAGGAAAGAGTGTGTCGTCCGTTCCTTCTCAACGGTCCTTTTCATTATTTTCATTCCGTGTCAGACGATCCATCGGTACCTCCGGTGTTGATCTGTAAGATTCGGAAAGGGCAAGAACTGCGCCTGCGCTGCGTGGCAAAGAAGGTGTGTACATGGAATGTTACATGAGCATCCCACATAGAATTATGGCAGGGCATAGCGAAGGAACACGCCAAATGGTCACCATGTTCTGCTGTTGCTTTCGAATACGATCCTTACAATAAGATGAGACACACAACACACTGGTATGAAGCCGATGTGCGAGCGGAGTGGCCTGTAGGGGAAAATGCAAAAGAGGAAGAGGCCCCAAGAGATGATGAAGCGTTCGACTTTGACGCGAAGCCACGTAAGTTCTACTTTGACGTTGAAACAGACGGGAGCCTAGGTCCGCAGGAAGTGATTATGAAGGTATGTGAGGCGTAACTGCCTGGCGAATAAAGACTTATCGTAGCACTCTGCAGGGCCTCGCGGAACTCCAGACGAAATTGGCAAACTTGATCCTCGGCCTCAAGGCGCCTTCAGATATGGACGTGTCGGGGGAGATGGAGTCAGCGGCGAATGGCACTGGCGCAGGGTGGAATCAGCACACGGCATGGGGAAACTCGGGTGCCTCTGCGGCTAGGTATGCTAGCCCGGCCTCTGGTGGATGGAGCAGCGGTACGGGTTGGGGAAGCGGGTCAAGTCCGACGCAGAACAGCAGCGGAACCAGTGGTGGTTGGGGCGTGACTCCAGCAGCGAGTTCCGGAACGGGTTCAAACTGGGGTACGAGCCCCACTCAAAATGCCTGGGGGGGGAGCACCAGTCCGAGCTCGGGTGGTACGAGTGGCTGGGGTGGTCAACAGGGCTGGGGGAGTCCGAGCCCACAAGCCAATGGATGGAACCTGTGACTGGCTGTCAAAGCATGTCAATAGTAGCGTGCGTTTGGCTATTGTGCAGGGAACTCGGGGTGAATTCAGTTTTCGACTAGCATTCGCAGGACTGATCCTTGCCCCGATGACACCTAGCGAGCGGCCCCGTTGAGACGTTTCGTGCCATCGCAAGACATCCACTATCATTTCATCCGTAGTGCAAACCGCATATGCAATGCAAATGTCCCAGAACACTACATTCCACATACCCTGTAGGCTCGAAAAAATTAAGGGAGATAGGTACACATGTATTCAAATGTTGGTCAAGAAATTGGCAGGAGTTAAGAGGAATGATGTGCTACAATCTGTCAATATCTGTCGAGATCAGCAACGGTATTGACCATTTCAGCCCCAGATCCGAGAGATCCTGCTTCTAATTTGAAGAACTGAAAGTAGGAGGTCATGGATAATTCCCTGTATATTCCCTCTAGCAAGTATAAGAGGATACTGCTCATCAAATGAAGTTGCAGAATCGATTCTTAATGATAGATTGTCACGCGAGAGCACATTTGAATCCAGAAGCTGAGCACAGGAAACCTGCAAGGTCTTTAGGTTCAGAGTCTACAATAACACCTGACACTGTTACCTTCATACACACAGTGGCACACTCCCAAGAGCTTCAGAAACACAGGCGCATGGAAGCCAAGACAGCCCTCGAAGCAAAATGTAACGAGGCTTATGAAGCACTTCACAATGGTTCCTGCAAGAATCTAGCCACAACTACAAGGAAATTTCAGGTTCCGTATCATACCCTTTGTCGGTGTTACAAACAGCTTGCTGCTCCTTGATCTCAGGCCCATAGAAATCAACTATTACTCACTGAGGTGCAAGAGGAAACCATTTGTCATTGGACCAAGTACATGGCCATGACTGGTCACCCACCCTCGAAGTGGAGACCATCCACCCGCCAGCATCACATAGACAATTCTGATGCACTCACGCCAGCTGGAACCAGCACCTCCAGTTTCGACAATAATCCCTTGAACTACTTAAAATGTACTATATATGGTGGCTTCTCAGGTGCTATACCTTACTACTCACACTCATACTATACCCACTGCCTGTTCTGTAACCTTTTAAAACTTCATCCGAGTCCTTGGGTTTCTTGCCTTCATCCTGTTGCAGCATTGTATGCTGACAATGTCTGAGGCTGGGATTTTGAAGTCCATAGGTCTGAAAACTCCACTGTGTGGTGGGAACACTCAGAGCAGAAAGGGACAAGACTCGGTGATTCGAGGGTGAAGTATCTACAGGGGAAACGGTCGCCTCTCTATATACTGTAGCAAAGGTGTGACGTATGTGGTGCTATGCAGACTCTGGCATGTCTGGGAGTCCATGATGATCATCAGTGAGGATGCGAGCGAGTGGGTGCGTTACAAGGTCCCGGATATGTGACCCAGTGTGACGAAAAGCTTGTGCAAAAGACGGCAAAAGTCGGAATCAGTCTACATCCTGAATGCACACCAGAAAAAAATCGGGAAAAATGCGTAGTAGATGGAGCGCCATGGTCTGAATTCATAGATTGAACCCGAGGACAGTAAGTGTCTTTGTGAAGATGTTAGAACGAAAATAGTGAATGTTTTGCACATCTATGGATACTGATAGCATATCGAGTGCAGTCGGTTTGTGTCTCTTTCGCAAGCGCTGATAGCGCTAATCTCACAAACCTTGTGGTACGGCATAGTTAGGCACCGTTCACAAGCCCTCTCAATTGTGCATCCAGCCCTGAGATCAGCCCTCCTGCCTTCTTCGGTGACAATGTCAACAGCCGAGATTAACCTCGGCTACACCTCCATGCAGCTTTGTAGATGATCACGCAAGTCATGTTTGTTGAAATGTACTATACCTCCGTACATCTGGCAATGGAGCGGATCACATCTCATGAGCCCACCGCGGTTACATCCCAGACTAGTACCACGGCACCCACCATCGCGGGAATTCCTGCCTGCAGACTCGCCAAGGATTACTGAATAATTGTACTTCCTAGCGATAAGAACACTAAGCACTTTCACAGGTCAAAAGTTTTCCCGTCTTGTTGCACATATATCGTACCACATCATGCATCTCACGAGTCTAATCTATCTGCTCCCACCGACAGGACGGGAGTGCAGGAAAATTCTACGAAAAAAGGTATTATAAGCATTGGAGATACGGCATAATTTAGCCCCATCGTGATGGATCCCAGTTCATAAAGGACTCGTCGCATGAGGCAGGAGAGCCCAAGGCATGCGATGCGGCGCTCCATGACCGAAGACTACGGAGAGATGGCGGAAGAATAGCGGGAATACGGATGGGCGGGATACAATCCACAGTAGAGAAAGGTGAAGGGATGGGAGAGTTTGATGTCGTGCTGGCTCGAGAACGCAAATACATTGGCCCAATGTCGCTGGGACAAGTGGCTATGTTCCCAAGAGCGGTTCTGTCGTCTCGTTATGTGGACCGCGAAGAGGAAAAAAAAAAAAGTGAGACTCACGTCGCAAAAATATCTAGGTCTGCTATTCCCTGGTTGAGCGGGCACCCGTTGCTAAATCGGTGGTTTATAGAATGGCTGAGAATATCTGCAGCCTTACGCAAACGAAGTGACAGTTCAAGAACGGCGTTATAGCTCACGGCTTCGTTTAGGCAGCCGCAATGACCGTCCAAAAACTGACTGTGATTATATTTCGTCGTCGAAAACGGACCAACGTTTTCTCTGTGGGTGTTGACCGAAGGGACACGGCCAGCGTTTCCCAGACCCTCATCACAGGCGAGTAAGTCAGAGCACGACATTAAGAGGGATGTCAAGTCAATATCGTTGGTGGTTTGTTGGTCCTCTGCGACCGTAATTTGTATTTGGGGATCCTCCGTTGGAGTCGCGACACTGGTCGATGGAGCACTCGCGGGAGACTGATCGTCGAAACAAGGAGAATATGCCATGGCTTTGAGGGGCACTGCACTTCCCGTGGCCGGCGGCGAGATGGAACATGGGATGGTCGTTGAAGGGCAGTCTGGTTGGGCAGTCTCATGAGGTAGAGACAGTATTGGCTGGTCCGAAAATTGTTCATTTAATTCTGCGTTTGGATTCGTTGGGGAAGGATGGGGTGGGTTGGATCGAGGTTGAGCCTTGGCGACGGAGCTTCCTGAGGCCGAAGAGGATCGTGCGCGTGCATGGCACTTTTCGAACAGTTCATCTAACTTGGAACCAGACTCTGCCCATCGAGGATGGGGCTTATTCTTCAGCTGGAAGTGGTTGAATAAAGAGGGCCCCTCATGAACATTCAGCGTCAAACCTACCTCACGAATGACGCCTTCTAGCTCAGCGACTCTCTGACGGAGTCGCGAGCTCTCGTCTTGGGCATCGCTTCGTCGACTTGGATCGTCAACCTCATAGACACACAGACCAGTCTGCGATAATGTCAAGTCCTACTCATTCACTGAGTTGTCGTTCAGAACGGCATACCAAACCTAGCTGGGTACAGCGTCCGCAAGGACGCTTCCTGTCACACTAAACAGGAGAATGGATATCTGTTGATGATATCCGACGGGGTTACATACCATTCGCTTGGAAGTATGGCAATTAAGGCATGACTGGGTGATACGGTTGCGACGACGTTTGCGATGATCATCTTCAGGTGCAGGGTCGGATGACCTAGTGTTAGAAAGTGTTCGCTTCTTGTGAACAACCTCGAATTCAGTAGCCATGGATGTGATCTAGAGGGAAGCGGGAATGACACGAGTGTGTCGAGGTGGGTAAATATGGGATCCAGCGACTGTCTTGGCATTCCGGGAAGACATTGAGTTGGAGGCATAACCCCAGAAGGAATCGCCGATTTAGACACAGGTGGGGAAAGGCGACTTAACACAATCAAGAACGAGAGACAAGGAAAAAGAGAGAATTCCGGGACAAACTTCTCATCACCAGAACACACGAAACCACAGGGCCGTGAGACGGTTGATGCCCTGATCCTGACGCGACTTGGCGAGATTGAATGCTCAAGGAGATGCCTGCACATGATACCACGTCAGGATGGTATGTGGGAGTAGATAATACTTGAACTGCAACGCCGCACATACGCCACGCACGCGGGTACGATGTCATCCCGGCTCCAAGCTTCCATGTTAAGGCGGGCCTTGGCGACTGCGCACGTAGGACATCGTTGCGGGGTTAGCTATTTGCAGCCGAGCGTACTCCAACTCGCGAATTGATCTCACATACTAACCCACAACAGAAGCTTTATCAGACGTTCCTATAAATGTAATGGACTGCGCAATCACCAAGCCAACCCATGACTCTCTAAACTCGGCCCCCCCCTTACATCGACACGGCTTCTAACGCCATGTACCCTTCTGTCGGATGCGTGGCTCTGCAACCTCCTCACCTTGAATGTGGATGTCAGCAATCCATTGCTGCTCGCAACCTGGCGCTGAGTTTGAATATCAGGGGCACCTAAAGTACTCGAACTCCGTGACCACCTTCGAACAGGGCCTCATGGAGAAGGTCGTGTGTCCGTAAGGTCGCTCCTTGGCGCCGAGAAAACGAACTTCTCGAAATTGACGGTAGTTGCGTGCTCGCCGTAGGCTGATTATAAACCCACTAGCAGTCATCCAGATTTTAAAACTCCGATAACGCGGACTTGGCAATTTTCTCACCCACCACAGATCAACCACACGTTGTCTATTCGAACAGCTCCGAGTCGCTCGACATGGCCTCTCATTTGGTGCGTGTCCACCATCGCCACCATCTCACGGACGCGTCTTACTCGTGTGCAGGCAAATATCTTTGGAACAGAGCAAGACCGTGTCAATTGCTCTTTCTACTACAAGGTCTGACGCCCGACTTCTCTTCTTGCCTGTCGTTTACATCGTCTAGATTGGAGCGTGTAGACACGGGGACAGATGTTCGCGGAAGCACATCAGACCCCCCTTTTCCCAAACAATCTTGCTGCCCAATGTCTACCACAATCCCGCTCACGACCCTGTCTGTAAATTATCGGAGCAAGAGTTACAAGAAGGCTTCGACGCTGTGTACGAGGACCTGTACTGTGAGTTGGCCAAGTTCGGTCACTTGCTCGAGTTGCATGTGTGTCGTTTCGATGTTTTCCATCCACCACGAGGTTAATCCCCTCCAGGTATGCGACAACGTTGGGGACCATCTGATCGGCAACGTGTATGCGCGATATGAGTGGGAAACCGAGGCACAAACCGCAGTCGACAACTTGAATGATCGGTGGTATGCAGGTGTGTCTTGTTTCCGTTTTCTGTCATCACTCTGACTCTACTCGACAAGGCCGTCCATTATACGCAGAACTCTCCCCCGTCACAGATTTCAGGGAAGCCTGCTGTCGACAAAACGAGAATGGGGAATGCAATCGTGGAGGCTTTTGCAATTTCATGCATCTGCGACTTGCTTCCAAGGATCTGGTATCGTCCTTGCGTGCAGGACAGAGACTGGAGAGACGGTTGAACCCCTCGAAACATGAGGGTGGTGGTGGTGGTTGGGAACCCAGCAAGCGGGAGAGTGGGAGGGGTCGGAGTGCAAGCCCAGCGAGAAGAGGGGGAAGCAGTGGGGAGGACCGCTGGACGCGGAAATGAGAGTGGTCCATGTTTCGGACAAGAGTTCATTGATTAGGTACTACAAAAAGCAGGTCGGCTTCGCGATCTCTTACATCACCATCAAGGTAACTGGCCGTCCCCACGTTTTCTCGAGCATCCCCACGGACGAGTTCGAGTCGGAAGAACTCTTGTACCAAGTTGTCGTGCGAGAGAAGAAGTTTGATGTATGTAGGAAGCGGCAGCCGGCAGTGCTAATGACCTTGCCCGCATTAAACCAAGCATCCGTGGCACTCCTCACGACCACCGTCCGACAACAGGCTTGGCCATTGAACGAGAAAACTGCGCGATGATGAATGCGATTACAAGATTAGACTGTACACATACCGGTCGACCAAATGGCGCAGAATTTTCCCGGAACAAGAGAGGGATCGTACGCGTGCATACGATTCTACGTATATCATTTTCGGATGCGGTAGGCCGAGCAGCTGCAGAACGTATCACGGGTACAAGCATTATCTACTCGCTCGTGGGGAAGAACACATCTCACCTTGTTCACCATGACGGCGACACAAAGCGTCACACATGTCCCAGGCCCATTTAGTATCAACAGGTCTGCGAACGGTGTTCTAATCGTGTCCTTCCTAAGCAGTGGCGTTATTGTTACTAGATATATGCAAGCCAGGACGGAGTGCATGAATGTACGAGGAACGGTCCATGTGGGCTGGTGCACGCGCCGGGCGCGAGGAACTATCAAAATCTTGTAGTCTTGCCGGTCGTCTGACCCCTGAAACACCATGAGGAACCTGAAACCGACTGGAGTGGACGGCACGAGCTGACCGTGGCAGGGAGATTGCAAGACGCTTTGGATCGCTCTAAAGAGACCGCCTTGTTGGCGCTCAGCTCGTCACCCTCGCTAACGATGTAAATACGCGGTGAATAGCGGGAGAAGTCTAGGCACGATGTCAGCATTAGTGCTTCGCTGGTGTGCCCACCTGGATTTCACAGAGCGATGAGAACATAACGCCGACGGGATGATGATCAGAAAAACCTGAACCGAGGAAAACAGCCAAAACGCATTTTTCGCCATCTTTTCTCTTTCGTGGCTCCGACAATGGGTTGGACAACACCACATATATCCTAGTCAGTAGCAGGAGAGCGAGGGCCGTGCCAACTTGGAGGAACATCCTGGTGACTGGACGGTGCTTGCCCGACGGGCGTCGTCGAGTTTCACGGTGTTGGGAAGCCTTGAGGTACTCGTAGTGGGTGAGCTCCACGATCCACGGAAAGTGTGGTTTAATGACGTGGGTGGGAACACGCCGCGAGGCCTTGGTCTGACTTGGCGCGCCACTTGCAGCATGGACCTCCAGCTGGTGCGTGAATTGCGAAACTCGATCAAAGACTGCTCTCAGAGAGGTCTCGTTGTTGCTAGTAAATGGTATATCATTGCGCTCCGTCGTACGCATCTGACATTGAAAACACACCGTCATTAGGTCTGCCGAGCTGTATCTTTCGATACCACAACACAAACGAGACGCGCTTGTTGCTGATCCAACAACCGGATTTTCGACCTCGACGCCCGCGCGCGTTTGCCTTCCGCTTGCATCTACCGCATCACCTGCTAACCCTACTGGATTGACTCTTGCCTCCGGGGACCACAAAGCCTCCCCTGAGATACCTGCAAGTCAGGAACACGAAGTCGAGGTCGAGCAGGCCGAGGAAGCTATTCTTCTTGCAGCTCAGTCCTATGTTACATTCAGGGACTGGAATAGGGCAGTGCACGCGTTGCGCAACTGCCAGAGTGTCAAAGCGCAGTTCTTGTCTATATACTGCCAATTCTTGGTAGGTACAACTGACATGTTCTGCATCAAACTATCCAGTAACACGTTAACAAAGATAAGCGAGAAGAAAACAGAGAGAGACTGGTATAAACGCTACAGTAAGTTGGAATCCGCGGGCGGGCTTCCCAGCATCGTATCACTCTCTGACGTTGCCGCGTCCAGACATTCGGGGACATCCTCCCATCCCTTTCAACCGGTCTTTACTGTATCATTTTGAGGCGGTTAAAAATGCTGTTGACCCCTGGCTGTTATTCCTGTACGGGCCAGTGTTTAACTTTGCAACTGGTTTCATGCCTACGATCTTACAGGAAAGGTCTCTTCCTCTCGCGTCTCAACAGAAGAGAAGAAGCAATCGAGAGCATCATCTTATCCATCAGCGGGTATCCGTGGAATTGGTCCGCATGGGCCCTGCTCGGCCGGTGCATCGGGGACGGAGAAGAGGTTAGTCAATCCATGCCGTGATTTATGGGTACGACTGATTCTTTTAGTTGTCATCTTTACTACCGCTCCTCCCTCTACCCCCCAGTCACCCTCTCGTGCAGTTTTTCCAAATCAAGACGATGAACGAGCTAAACAGTCCGACAGAGAACGAGCTGGTAATGTGTGACCGTCTTCTGAGTGAGGACTTCTTCCGAGGAAGTCCATGGGTGATGAGTCTGCGTGCCTGCGTGTTGTATCACCTGCATGGTTAGCAAACTGCGTCGATTGTTTCACCTGGCGGTCGACTCACGCATACTGAAAGACTTTGGACAGGCAGAAAAGCAGTTTGAAAAAATTCTTGCCGTTGCCCCGTACCGAGTCGATGACATCGACGTGTATTCAAATATTCTTTACGTGACCGAGAATCGCTTAAAGCTTTCCCGCCTCGCTCACGAATTTCTCGAACTTGACAAAGATCGACCTGAAGTGTGTTGTCTGGTTGGTTAGTCATCTGTTCCTCGTTGCCATCCCAAGACCACGGATCGACGAGACTCTCAGGGAACCACTATTCACTCCGGGCCGAGCACGAGAAAGCGGTAAAGTATTTCAGACGCGCAACTGAACTAGATCGGACATATCTGTCGGCTTGGACACTTATGGGTCACGAGTACGTTGAAATGAAAAACTCGCATGCGGCAATCGAAGCATATCGCCGTGCAGTGGGTGAGTGTTGGTATCGTTGAAGGTGAGCGAAAAAAACGATAACCTTCCCCGTAGACGTCAACAGGAAGGATTACAGAGCGTGGTACGGACTTGGTCAAGCCTACGAACTACTGAGCATGCACCAATACGCTCTCTACTACTATCAGCGAGCTACAGCTCTTCGGTGAGCATTCGTCTACGCATTTCGTCTCTCTGACCTGATTGATCACAGCCCGTATGACGTACGCCTGTGGCAGGCCCAAGCATCCTGCTATGAAGAGATTGGGAGGTAAGGGAGCCAGTGTTTATGTGAAGTGTGGCATGCTGATATTTTCATGATAGAACAAGAGACGCCGTGGAGTGCCTTAAGCGTGCATTGCTCGGTGCGGATGCCCGAGAAACGACGATAAACTTGAAACTGGCAAGACTGTACGAGGAGTTGGAAGAGCCCTCCGAGGCTGTCGCATATCACCGGAAGGTGGTCGAGATCTGCCGGGCAGAGGGTGTGTCATGGCTTCTGATAGGCGTTGGTGTGCACTCATGCCACGCAGAGCGCCCGGTGCAAGACTATGCCAAGTCGAGTGTGTATGTTGCCCGATACCAGATGGTGACACCTGGTGGAGATCTGCTACTGGCGAGAGAATACCTGGAATGGGTTGCGGGTAGCAATGCTGAGGAGGTTACCCAGGCGGCAGATTTACTGAAGAAACTAAAGTCTGTATTGCTCGTACGACTCCCTCCGGGGGTATCATAGTAATGGAGCCAGCCCTAAACGGGCGGGATGGTTGGCGGCCATTCACGCGGTCACGGGGACCGTCACCAAGCAAAGCATACCAAACATAAGAGAGTCAAGGAAATGTTCAATCCGCAAGGCTCGTTTTCCGTTCAGAGCTTTCCTCTGGATCTCGTCGGACATCCGTCCAATGCACTCTCATCGTCGTCTAGCAGTCATGATGCACGAATTACCTTTAATTCTAGTCAATCCGCTGTTGCAGGACCGTCGTCCACCAAGTCCACACCACCTCTCGTTTCCCCTGATGATTCGAGTCCCCATATGGTCGCCTATCCGAAAGACAGGTCAGAGGAGGAACTTGAGGTCATTCAGCAAACCGCGGTGGGGTGCGTAGACTATTGGCATCATCGAGCTCTCCTCAGTTTATGTCTCTCAAGCTTTGCAGCCTGTCTTGCAGCTGATCATGCTGCGGTGTTACATCCTGATGTGGATACACCTTTCACGGACGTGGCCGATGTGATCAATAGGCTTTTACCATATCATGTCTTCCAACAACCGAGCGAGGACTTGAACACACTCTTGAACCGCAGGCATTCAAAGGGCAAGGAAAAGGCGAGACATCACGAAATCCGACAGGAAATAGAGGGTGAGACAAGGTTTGCTGACTCAGATTGTCAACCCTGAATCGACCATCCTCAGACACCCGGTTCGCACTGAAGTGCCACAGGCGGCTTAAAAAGCTTGAAGACCGACTTTACCGCGCGAAAATGAAAACAGGCACAGTGAGTAGATGTCTTTCTACACACTGCTCATGCTTCCACAAGAATTGCAGCGTTCCTCCCCTGATAGTCAGGCATATGTCCTCGCACAATCAATTCTTGAGGTCGAGAGGTCCGAAACCGCTGCGGTCAGCTCCGATTTACGGAACGCAAGGAACGAGCTAGACGTAATACAGCGTGAAAAACGAGCCGCGTCTGCCACTTCTGCACACCCGACTATAACGACATTCAGACCGACATACTACACCCAAACAACGCCTTCCCAGTATTATCGTACATATTCCTATGCTTATACGCAGCAGTACAATACCGCCTCGCTGGGTACTCCTACGTTCTACCCTGTCCCGGCGGCTACTCCGACGACTGCTAGTGACGCCAGTTACACCCCGTCAACGGGACCTATACCTGTGCAGCTACCTGTCACCTCCCTCTCAGCCTTGCATGCGCTCGGAATAGTTCCCGTCCCAGCAGCGTCCGTGCCACCTCAGGATCAACCCCAACCAGCTGCAGTTCTCAAGGGGTCGACGTCCAACGGTACTATGTTGAGCCTGGAGATCAACGTTTCGCTGCTTCAGTCGGCGCAAATGAGTGGCCTGGCGATTCTGTTGAACTCGTTAATGTCGCGTGGCGCAGGAACGGGGCAGGCTAGTTCTACGAATATAGGGCCCGTAGACGGACAGTCTCCCCAGAATGGTGTTACCCCTGTGGTTGCTCCTGGTGTGGCCTTCACCGCCCAGAAAGAAAAGGGTGGAACAGGATGATAAATACTACAACCGTGTTTCACAGAGATTCTAATCAAGATGAAGTGAACTTGTTACTGCAGTCGAGGCTTGGACAAGGACTGTTGCATTGACGAGTGCTAACTTGGTCCTGGGGTCGGCTGGAAAATCCAGGTTCAGTTATTTTCGCGAACGTGTGGGCAGCTCCCGTTTGGCGTCACTTGGCTTAACGAACTCGCAACATGCGACTCTCGGGGGACAGCAACCGCGACGGCGCCCGTTAGCCTGAGAAGGACCTGTGTGGTATTTGGAACCTGTCGCTGCTCGGAAATGTCATGTGAGATCCCCGAGTCAACGAGACACCCGAAAAATAATCAGCGTGGTGATCGTTTTGTCGTGTCTCCCTTGTCGGAGCCGCAGGGGTGATGAAAGAGAACGATGAGAAAGGACGGACACTCGTGTCATGTTGCAGGTCCGACGAAAGACAATCATGCCCGAGTTCCTTGTACAAGCTTGGTCGTTCCTGTCGACGCCGGGTGCGGAATACCAACGCAACCACCAACGTGTTCAAGGGGTCAATGGCCTCTCGCGTTGTGTCGGGTATTAATGGGTGTGACCGAGATCCATAATTACCCTCACCAGCCACGGCAGCTGTCACCTGGTGAGCACTGACATTCCCAAGTGCCTTGGCCCTTCCCTCGTCCCCGACCACACGGTAGTCCAATCATCAAATCTAGATTGCCTTGCTGTCAGTGGGTACGGTGTGCCCCCATCCTCGAGGTCAGCCTTCTCATATTGAGAGGACACCATGGTGGCGACCGATCATCGTCGTTTCACGCCTCCACGAACGTTGCTACTTTAAACCCCCCCATTCGGGCTGTGACTCACCGGTGGACTTGCGCTTCGCTATGGGGCAGACATACACAAGCTATCCTTGCGTCCATGAAATTGGCCACCGCATTCTTCTTCCACCGGAGCAGGGCTACCGGAAGACCGTCCCCGCACTAGATGGTGTCTTTTCGCTACACATACAACGCAAGAGTTCTTAGCGAGGTGGACGATATGATGTTGTCCAAGTCAATGTCGACATGTCGGTTGCGGGTCCGAGTCGACGAGAGTGCTAGGAAGCGGCTAGGATGCACAGCCATGCTAAGAAGGTGCATCGAGTCAAGTCGTGTGATCGTGCAGACGGGTCGCACCATCAGATGCCCCGTTGCTCGCCATATCGCATGCCCGAGACCAATCTACGAACATTCAGGGCGATAGGTTTCAGTGAATGTTGGATCGCAGGTACACCAATACGAGGGATGTCCAACAGTATCAAGGTTCAACGGCGTGGGGTCAACAGTCTGATACTATAACTCATGCACCGTTTTCTTCTTTCAGGGAGGTCCAAGGCTCGCATCACATCCATTTCTCGAGACGTATGGTCAAGCATTCTACTCCAGCCATACCCCGAAAATTTGTTAATACCCATCAAGAGAATGCACCAGTCAGGCAGCCCAACATCGTCAACCACCAGGCACGGTACAAGGCACTCCAGCCTTCCTCGTCGACGATCCTTTTTGCGCAATCTACAAGGCCAATATAAGGTTCCCGCTCGGTTCTCAAACTGTCAGATTTGAGTTCAATGCTTGACAGTTCTTAACTAAACTTGAGAACATACCCAATGACATCCTCATCAACTCCGGCATATTCCGGCATTTCTTCTGTGTCACCTTCCTCTTCCTGAGAAACTGAGTTGAATTCAGGCGCGGCATGATTTCGTTGTATTGCCAGCCTGATGGCGATGACCTCGAGAGGTGTAAGAACCACCGTGCTAGCCGCTGCGAGGATAAAGAATATAGCCAATCTGACCACTGGCATATCTTCCATCGTGAAGGGTGCGCCCGGCTGAGCAAGTTCAGGGAGAAGCAGATATCGGACGGTCCTAAGCCCAAGAACGACATATGAAATGTGCGAAATCTGCGTCGCGAGGAGGCCCGGCGTTAGATACAAGATCCACGGTCGCCGACGTTCAGTAGGTGTTAACAAGATACGTAGAGAGTAGATAACGTTGAAGTAAGGTAGCTTGTGCGGCGTGGTAATTGCTCTGTCACACTATGAGCACCTACCGTCCAAGGAGTTGAAGTTAACGAGAGAAATCGTACCGATCGGTTATGATTGTCTGAGGTAACGAGATCAGCATAGCGAATAAACTGTAAGCCAGTGTTCCCAAGACGCCGGTCGATGGAGTCCGGTAGGTTCCGTGGCGAAGGTTACTGTCGCTTAGGAAAATCAACAGAAATAGGGTGACGATGGAGGTCGACAAAAGAGTGGGCACTAGTGTGCTGTCAGTAGTTTCCCTTGCTTCTCCAGGAACTAAACGCACTGAGGCCCTTGTACAATCCTGGCCATCCCTGTTGGAGAGCGAATTTATAGTGCAGGAATACCAGAGCAGATTAATAAAGCGCACCTCTATTCTGTACACCCTCACCGACATGGCAAAGAAGGAAGTGATAACTGGGCCAGTATGCGGTTGTACACCACCCTCCGGGTCGAGTTGGAGACCCTTGGGGTTGTAGTGGGCCCTAAACCTAACGAGTGCACCAGTAAGCGGTACCAAGATCGCTAGCGAGATTGCTAGCGACCCCACTAGGAGTAGCGTCTCCGTGAAAGAAAGCATGTCGTCTGCAACCGAGCAAGGGAGGAGAGATACAGCCCGCCCACCCCAGGCCCACTGCGCAGCTGATTCACTGCCATTTCGGCAAGTCCCTTGAGCTGGGCAACTGCCGAAACTTTCGCACCTCTCTTGAACCCGAACCACCACCATCATTCCTTCCACCCTCCCTCGGCCCTAGCATAACACGCCCTGCCGACCGCCAGATCTACATCACCGACACTTTTTCGCTCCTGACCCAAGCACCCTGTACCCATCTCAGGGCTAGCCCTTTCATGTTGGCATTGCAACCAAGTGTTTCACGTACATCTTAATTCATCGTCGTGGTTTCATCTCTCCATGACCGTTTTTTGCCATCTACAATCCTTGTTTTTGTTTTTGAATAAGCTAAACATGGACACTTTTTATTTCTAGCAGGGCTGTAAGAGCGTTTTTGCATCTATAAAGCTGGTTTGACTTGCTGTTTATTTTTTTTCTCTCTCTCGAAGCAGATTCCTGGGAAGTTGACATTGCGTTTGATAGTGTTTCCCACCATTATGTATAATGCGAGAACTCTTCAAGTCAGGTATACATCGGGCCTGGTCCCTAGCCACGCATCTATCTGAAACCCGATGGGCCTGATGCACTGACGAGAGTGGTCGAACAAAAGTGCGCTTGGGTCTGCCCCTCTCCTTCGTCCTCTTTTCTGCGTCCCGTCCGACGATGAATCCATTTGTCACCTACGGTATTTACGCTGGTGCGTCTACTCGTCTGATGTTGGGAGAATCGCCACACTTAATTCGTTTTCCGGTTATTACTAAAAGGCCTGTATGATGCGAATCATTGTCATCGAGCATGAACATATCGTGGATTATTTGTTCAGGATATCTCCGTAGATATCTTGGACAGAGGACATACGAGTTCTTGTTTCCTTGACGTGCGTCGTGAGTCTTATGTTCTCCTCAGTTGGACCAATGTTACACTGTCTATTGTTACACCCTCGCGGGCGCCTTTGCTTTCGACACTTCACCGAGGTTGCTCGACCTTGGACTACTATTATCTGCCCCATCTCTCACCGGACGTGTGTGCACCATCGCTATTTGGACGACCTTCACTCTACATGGATGCGCCGCATGCTATTGCCTTCATCTCCGTGCGCCGTCTCGAAGATGACAGCCCTCGACTGTGTTCCTGCACAGTACACTCTCCTGGATACTCGCGCACCCAAAGTGCCTCTTGTCTGCCGGGTTCGTTTCCCACCTACTTGGCCATCCAGAGGCTCCCTACCCTTTCTGTACAGTTTTTATTCCTCGTGTACAGTAGATAAAGAAATACAGTTTTCTTTTGCCACATGCATTGACTCTCCGACGACCTGAGTGTTACGATCTTCGCCTCGTCCGTTTCCCTGTCCTTCACTACACTGGGTAGAGGTGGAGGTCTCCCGACCTGCTTCGCATATCACTCGCATATCTCTTCCCCGTGTTCATGTCTATGGAAGGCGACGCTGAAACCAATAGAGTTAGTCTTGTTCGAGTCGAGTTTCCACTTGTTCTCTCACAAAGCGCCCGTTGCCTCCACAGAAAGTTGCCCTGGATAGGCTAAGATTCCGCAAAAAGACACGTCAGGATACCTTCGAGTACAACTCCTTGCAGCCCGTGGCCGCCAATAACCCAGCGCTCTTGTTCAGTACTCCGCCTCCGCAGTCCAGAGATGCGTCAGCTTCCACCTACTACTACCCACCCTCTACGCCATCGACTGGTCATGGCGTCGTGCTCGTCCCCAATTCTAGTCCAGAAACAAGCTGTCAGTCCTACCCATCCCGTCAGCAGCAGGACGTGTGTGATATCCTGCCCGTGGCAGGGCCAAGTCATGACGACCCGTGGAGTCAACCCGCTCAACCTCACCGCCCAGACCCCCTCTCCGCGTCTAGTGGGTTTGTGAGCAGTAGTAGGGCTGTTTACGCGTCATTTACGCGTAGTTATGGTGGAGACATACGGAGGCTGTCAGAGGTGGATGGTTACTTGGACGATGGCCCACCGAAAAAGCGTGTTAATCACGGAGGTCCCGCCAACACACTCCCAGTTCTGAATACCCATGCCCCTGAGTCCCCCGAGATCCAGCGCTTAGGACAAAGGCGGAAAGCAAATGCAAGCTTGGGCGGGCTGTCTACGTCTTCCGAAGACTCCATGTCAGATATTCGACAATCCCTCGAACCATCGACCAACGCCCAGTCTCGCGTACTTCGGGGACAGCGTCCTGACTCTTCAGAGCCCATGGAGCCTCGAGACACGATCCACAACAAAGACGCGTTCGCCAAGTTCAGGCTCTCAAACATCGAACGTAATATTAACGTCGTGCAAGCCGCATGGGTGCAAGCCGGTGGGGATGAGAGAAAAGCAACTGGCCTCTTGGATGATCCCTTGTGGAAACCTCGTTCACTTTGTTCCGAATCTAGATCACCTAAGCTTAATGCCGTTCCAGATCAGCCTATCGAAACAGGTAGGGTTGCTGAGGTCGACGAGGCCACTAAAGCAAACCGCGCCGCTCTGAGGGAGAAGGCCAAAAAGTCTTCCATCTACGCGAACAGAGCCGTGCTAGATACCAATCAGTTCACGCAGCCATCTGCTGTTTCAACGCCATCTGGTCCTGTGGTTGCGTCGCCAACATCTCCCTCCACACCGCTCGTGGTCCCACGACGCAGACATATCAATAAAATAGCTACCTCTGAGTCTGAATCAGACAGTGAGGATGAAGTTGGTCGTTCCCAGGGTACATCCATGGATGACACAGAAAGACGGACATTGGACTTCCTCAATACAGCAAACACTGATGGGCTACAAGAGTTGACCGGTACGACCTATAAATATAGTTCCAGTCCCAACTTGCTAAGTTAGCACCAGGTTGTAGTTTGGGGCAAGCTGACAAGATCATATCCCTCAGACCTTTTGCTTCTGTTGATGATGTCAATGTCAAGTTGGGTCAGGGCAGGAAGAAAGCAGGGCCCACTGGCATAAGTCCTCGGCTGTTCGAGGACTGTCAGAGGTTACTTGGTGGATATGGCGCTGTTGACGGCGTTCTCGAGAAATGCGAGCGCATAGGTGCGAGCCTGCGTGCGGCGATCGCATCTTGGACCATGGACAGCACCAACAGCAAAGGCAAAGGCAAAGATGACACGTCGCAAAACAAGTCCCCCACGATCGGTGAAGTCGAGGAAGGTTCATTGAACCTGAAGTCTATCAAGTTGGGGACGAGGGAGTATTTTGCGGAACAACCCACCATGCTAACCCCAGGGGTGATGTTGAAGGACTATCAGCTGTTGGGCATTAACTGGTTATACCTGCTTTATAAAAAGGAGTATAGCTGTATACTTGCCGATGAGATGGGTGAGTATGATTGGTGCTCCAGTCCAGCACCTGCTGAGAGTAGCGTATTAGGGCTTGGGAAAACCATCCAGGTCATCAGCTTCTTTGCTCACCTGAAGGAGCGAGGAAGCGTCGGCCCACATCTTGTCATAGTGCCGTATGTCTCCATGGAGGTGCCACGACGTGACTGATGACCAGTACTTCATGCTACAGATCGTCAACACTAGAAAACTGGTGTAGAGAATTTGCTCGCTTTGCACGCTCAATATCCGTTCAGACGTACTACGCTGGTAAAGATGAACGACCAGCTCTACGTCAAACCCTTATTGACACTCAGTGTCGCCATGACAAGAACGATAACGGTTGGGAGGTCCTCATCACGACGTACAATCTGGCACAGGGTGATGAAAGGGATCGCAAGTTCTTCCGAAGGGTAGAGTGGGATGTAAGTACACCTGAGCCATCGGAAAAACACCAGTTCGCTCACACATCATAGTGTATTGTCTTTGACGAGGGCCATGTGTTAAAGAATTTTCAATCTCAACGCTATCAAGCCCTGTTGAAGTTTGACGCCAGGTGGCGTCTTCTTTTAACTGGTACGCCTTTGCAAAACAATCTACAGGAGCTTGTGGTATGTTATTCATGCGGCGCGGAGATGCTAGATGTCTGATTTCCTAGCAGTCGTTGCTCAACTTCATCCTTCCAAACCTTCTTGGGGAGACCATGGATTCGTTTCGGGCGATTTTCAAAACAAAAGGCGATGCTAAGGTCGCCTTACTCTCACAGGAGCGTATATCACGGGCGAAAAAGATAATGACACCCTTTGTCCTTCGACGACGGAAGGATCAAGTATGTACTAAAGCCTTTGAACGTATCCCTGCAGCCGCTCACTTTTCTCCAGGTGCTCAAAGACCTTCCTCAGAAGTCAGAGCGGATAGAGTGGTGCGACATGTCCGAATTACAGAGATCCATCTACAACGACGCCCTGCAACGATCTAGAAAGACTATCTTAGAAGTGGAGTCCAACACCCCTAGCGCGTCTGGCACTTCGACTCCAAATGGCACAGGCCAGTCTGGGAAGAAAAAACCTGCCAAAGCGGTGCGGCCCAGGGACAAGTACGCCGAAAACAGCTCAAACGTGCTTATGGAGCTTCGAAAGGCAGCCTCGCATCCCATGCTTTTCAGGAAACTCTACACGGATCAGATCCTGACGTCAATCACTAGATTATTACTGAAAGAAGCTGACTTTAAGAAACGTGGGGCAGTATTTCAGTATGTCAAGGAGGATATGGAAGTTATGACGGATGCCGAGTTGCAGTTTTTCTGCCAGGGCTACAAGGTATGTATCTACACGGTTTACAATTAAGTATCGATTTCTTGTTGACTCGCGACAAGTCAACGCGAAAGTACCTTCAGGATGAGCGGCGTTTCCTTGACGCTGGCAAAGTCACTGTGTTACTGCAACTCCTCGAGGACTATGGCCGGCAAAGGCGAAAAGTCTTGATCTTCTCCCAGGCAAGTCAATCACCCCCACAAGATGTACGTCTGATCTTATGTCTCACAGTTTACCCAAATTCTCGATATCCTACAAGCTATCCTCAAGCAGAAGAATATCAAATATTTACTGCTCACCGGTTCGACCGCTGTAGACGTCCGACAATCACTCGTCGACGAGTTCACGGAGGACGAAACTATATCCGTCTTCCTCCTCTCTACCAAAGCAGGTGGAATGGGAATTAATCTGACAGCGGCCAGCGTTGTCATCATGTAAGTCGGAAGACACCATGACGAAGGCATCTGTAACTTACACCCCAATCTCGAAGGTTTGACCAAGATTTCAACCCTCACAATGACCGACAGGCACAGGACCGTGCATACAGGATAGGACAGAAACGGGACGTTGATGTTGTGAAGCTGATCACACGGGGAACAATTGAGGAAGACATGTTACGCCTGGGGGAAACCAAACTGGCGCTAGATGAAGCAGTAGCAGGTGATACCGAAGAGACGGACGGTGACAAAGGAGAGAGCAAGCAGGAGAGAGAAATGAAGATGTCGCTGATGAATGTCCTCAGAAGACAACTGGAGCAACAAGACAGCAGACGACGTGAAACCCAGACCACTGCCATCGCCTGAACCTCGTGCCAAGATGTGTTATTGTGTAGCATACGTAGAACATACCCTCTACGGTCTGTTTCCATGGACGGTGTCCGCTCAAACAAAGACAGATAAGCCGCGGATCAAGCGATCAACGCTAGCACGGAAGTAGTCGTTGTCAATGCCCTGCTCGCGAGAGTCCATTGGCACCAGCGGGTTCCTGACTACATAGTCGACGAAAGGACCGCTGTAGATCTGTCGCAAGACAAAGCGCAGGCCATCCGTGGACGGATCACTGAGGCAGACGAACTTGTAGCCTGATATCGTTTCGTACAAGTGAAGTCTGTATGCAGAGGTACGATAGCTTGTGAACTGCTCATCTCTAGCAAAGTAGGATAGCTCTCGAGCGATGCGGAATGCGGGGTGGGGACATCAACCCACCTTCCAGATAGTTTCTTGATCATGCTGCGCAACGACAAGATGACACCATACACGAGTTTTGCCTCTTCATCGAACGGAAGTGCATTCCACTTTGACCCATCTGGTAGTGCTTGTGAGGGAGCGTCTTCGCCGATGGCGACGACGAACCCTGTAGTGGAAGAGAGGGTGGTCCGAGGGCTGCTAAAGGTAGAGTTGTTTGTGGTAGACGTGTCGACTTTCTGTGGGGCGACGGCGCGAGAGACGGCGTCGGGTATGCCACCCTCCACGGCGGGCTTGAGGTATTTCGTCCTGTGCCAATCCTGATAGTAGACGCAGGCGCAATGTCTGATAGTGGTCGCATCAGACAGCCAGGCCGACGATTTGCACCATACCTGTCGAAGATGTAGAGACTGTAGACGGTCATCTCGAAGGCGTCGAGTCAGCTCCCCACCGCAACTGACCCGCGAGAAGCAAATCGGCCTCGAGTCTCGTCGCCATGACCGACACCGAACAACCCCAACTCGCCAGTCCCGGACAACTTGACGCTCTGCCCGACGCTGGTCCCCTTCCGCTGTCCTTCCCCGCCATCCTTCGCAATCCAAAGCCTTCCAACCGCTTCGCGCATCTCCACATTTTGTCCCAGGACTCCTCCCGTCGTTCCTGCCAACCCGGAACCAGGAAAGATCGTCCAGAGCCGGAAGGAAAGCGCTGGGTCAGACGGCGCGAGAACGGTGCACCCCATCGCTTTCCGTGTCCTCCTCGACTGACCCGTCTGCAGCCAAGTTCACGCATAACCCGCATATCACCCCCCCAACCAGCCTCGACCTTGCACATCCACTCCAGATCCCTTCGTCCACATTTCCGCGTCCCTTGCCTTCGTATCTACCCCGCACACTTCCCGTCCCGTCTTCTCGCCCTCCTCTCTCCCTCCCGTCCACGTCCTCCGCTGGTCTCTTCTCCTTTTCCTTGCGAGGTGCCCGCCGTACTCTCCGCACCCGTCCTTCCTCCCCTTATCTCGTGGGAGCTGTCGAGACCCATCTTGCGGCGTGGCTCGAAGGTGGAACCTACCTGAACCCCGATCAAGCCAAGGGTCTTCTCCACTTTCCTGGAAACCCAATCGGTGGCAGGGACGACATCAGAGAAGTCGCCAGGGAGGCAGAAAGACTCGTATGGGTCATCAGGGCTGATCCTGCTCTTGCAAGCCCCGGTGCGTTCCAGCGATATGTCGTCCATTGCATCGCGAGGTGGTATGGTGTCGTCAGCTTCAGTACGTCTCTCTCCAGCTCCGCCCTTTCTCACCCGCTAACTCCACTCATCAGGTAGGGAAACAGACGGCCATCGTCTCACGTACCTTCTCCGTCCCAATGTCACCCGCCCGGATCCTCGCATTGATGCGACAGCTCAAACGCTTGATACCCCTCCTACGACCGACGCTTCCGATTTCCATGTCTCCAACGCCAGTCTTTCAGACTTCAGTGTGACAGACACCTCTGATAACAATGCTGCCGACGCCTCAGATGTCGATTCCGTCCCTGGCGATCTACCCATCGGTACTCGCGTACTCTCTGACATCGAAGAATCTCGTCCTTCCCCTACCCCCCGGTCTGTCCTCGGCGACTCCGACCTTGCCATCGATTCGGAGAGCGACGACGCAGATGAACGTGGCTTCGCAGCATCGATGGAGTCTCTCTCCCTTTCCACTCGTGTCAGGCTTGGTGATCTGACAAAGCCGGCGGAGACGAACACTGCGCTCACACCGTTTCGTCTCCAGAACGCCACGGTCACCACTCCTTCTGTTGGCGTTGAGCTAGGAGAACAGGGCGAGAGTCCAACGTCTCTCCGCGCCCGCGCCGACCGAGATCGCCTGCGCACGCCCTATCCTCGTTCGACCTCTTCCCCCTCCCCAGCTCGGAGGTCCCCACACCGTTCACATACCACTCGTAGGCTAGGTGTAAGGCGAAAGAAGAAGACTCAAAACGAGAGGAAAGGTTTCGCTGGGGCTGTGGGGGCTGGTAAGGGGTCTTTCTACGATTACCTGTTTGCCGGATCATACAGATGAACCAGCACCCTTACCGGTTTCGAGGTTGCGGCTGACATTAGTTTCGGGAATATGTATCTACTGTATGCGACCAGTGACATATAGGCATCATATCGCTGCTCAGCTCCTTCATCCCTTCATTGCGTGAAGATCCTCGTCAACAGGTATAATGTTGACCCTCCTAGGCGCTTTATACAGCCCATAGATCAAGCTTCTCGTCTTCCAACAAGGAATAGAACTCACCACAACATTCGTGATTGCCGCAAATACCAGGATGAACATCAGATACCCCTTGGTCCGCGACACACTCGCATCCGTGCTGAATGTGCTCGAAGCGTCTGCACCCGACAAAATTAGCAAAACAAGTACACCCTATGTTTTCGGAACATTCTTCAGCGTTGGAGCAAGTGATCAAAGCGACGACAATTCAGAGAAACACGTGTCCCACTTACGTTCGACAATACCCACGTCAACAACACGTTGGTCCTCACGTTTGCGTAGTAGTCCATTGCTGCTTGCTCCTTCTCCCGCTCGCTCATCACCTTGGGCACCGTTTTGCTCCGCGCTCCTCGCCTAATTTTGGCACCCTGCGTACTCGCAACGTTTGCAAACTTTGCGGAGCGCAGCGAGTCGAGGGCTTCTTCGTAGATCCCGTTTACGTCAGCTGCTTCTGCGAGCATCTTGATGTCTACTTGAGAATGAGAGTCCTGCACAGCAGCTCCGAGGTCTGCATCAGGTACTGCATCTTGTTTCGTTCCCCACGAAATCTAACAAAGGCAAATCATCGTGAACCAGAAACGGGAGGATGAAGCGCGGAACACAAACATCGTTTAGGTTTGAGTATGCATATCTGGCATGCGAAAGTCAGTCGGGCCTTTCCATGGAGTAGCTGACTTCAATTACACGCTCAGGATGCAAACATATGTCGGCGTTAGCAATAGATATTGCACGAAACTTGTCAGGAGATGCCACGGATCGAATGCAAGCAGGCTGCTCAGGACATAAACTCAAGAAGATGTTTGATGCACAATCAGTGAAATATACACCAGAACCTTACCTCCGTATGTCACACCGATGCTCAACAGTACAACACTTCCTCCGGCTTGAGAGGCTGTGGCTATCCCACAGAGCACAGATGCGATGATTAGGTAGACCATCAAGACAGCTAAAAAGATTGACGCAAGCTTGTATTTTAGATGGGCGCTGGAATGCGGGACTCAGTAACGATGACTCGGACGGGACCTGGGAGGACATACGCTTTCGGCTTGTTTCCCATTGACATGAGGAAACAGGCAATGATGATCGAAGCCAGGAAATACTGAGATAGTACATCAGAACCTGACTCGTCGGAGAAGAAATACGTCGTACCTGGACTACTGCATTGAAATACTGGATATTCTTTAACCCAAACGATTCATCCTCCAAGGATGAACTTAGCACAACCTATTTGTCGGTTTCGTTAGCCTGCACTGTGTCACGTATACCTGCAATCACAAGTCAGTTACTCACAAAGAACAAATAAAAGTTTCCCTAAAGCAGTCCTGCTCAGCCGTAGAAATACAAGTATTACGCCGAACTGACGATCCCAAACCACGAAAACACCATGTTGATGCAGTTGTACACTGTCTCTACCAGCAACGTCGTCTTTCTCCATGAACTTTGCCCACTGCGCATGATTTGACCGACATGCGCGATGGCATAGACTGTGGCGAAGAAAGAGCCATTTAGCCATCGTCGACGTTGAGATATGAACTCTGGGAGCGACTCAGGAACATCAGTTTCGCCGATTGCTCCTTTGATGTATTTGAGCACCCTAAAGAACAAACGGGTAAATTTGATTTCAAAGGCAGTCAGATGAGAGCCGTACCAGCTAGAGTTAGATTTGGCTATCAGCTCGAAACAGAGGATACGCTGGATAGCTTGAGTTTAGAGTTCCGCAAAAATTGCAAGTAGCTCACATCCTCGGCGAGATCTGCCACTTTATTAGCGTACGAGCGAGCGAGCAGTGCAGGTTACTTACACATGTTTGATGTGAAAATATCCGTGTCGTTGCCATGAAGAACCTCGCCTTTGAAGTAGGATGCAAGGGGACCACGGCCATCTTTGTTGTTCTGCAAAGCAATGTACCTGTGTGAAATGGGCAAGATTAGAAACAGTACTCCAGTGTAGTGAACACATACCTGTAAGCAGAAAATGCGCCAGGCTATGTGCACGTGAATTGTTGCTTTGTATGTAGAACGAACATGTTCACCAGAACGCTGATATACCCAAACATACTTTCGGTAGGCTTGTCTAATATATTGCTCAATTTATATTCAAAGTTCTGCGCAGCAACTTTGCAAGGACAATTAGCTTGAGAATACAGACTACGCAGTTGTGTCACTTTACCCAAGGGATTTAAGAGGTATTTCCAGTTCTTGCCCTTGTACACCGCGATCTCTCCACAGGCACCACCGACGTTCGAGTTGACGTCAAATGTCTTCCACAGGCGATAGATGCTGTTGTTTCCGGGGCGGGTGCCAACGTCCAGCAATACGCATACGTTCGGCTATGGCATGCAGGTCAACCCAACTCTACACTGATCTCAATCTTACCTACCTGTAGCATTGGCGCAAATGCATTAAAGAACCATCGGTGGCTATTGATCTTTTTTTGGTTCTTTTCCTTCATGCAAAAGATGATCTGCGTGGGTACGATGCCTTTGTCTGGATACTTGAACCGGATGTCAGGGTCCAAGGCAAATGAGGTCGTGTATTCAAATAGGTGGGCGGTCACTTCTTTATTGTTCACGGTGTTCTTCATGTGATCTCCGGGTTGGTAAACACCCAAGAGCGTTAGACAGTCAAGGACGCGGGGATGAACCCTCTTCCGTCCGTCTGCAACGATACAGACTACGACCTGCAGTCTATCATTAGTCCCAAGGATAGGCGAATCTTGAACTCAAGCGAACCTTCTTCCAGGCGTCTGGCCCCCAGGTTTGTGAATTTCGACGGGAACAGAGGTGTGCAATGTTCCGCATTACACCATACATGGTCCTGCAAAACAAGACTTCATCTTCCTGTGCACATCTGACGTTAGCATGCTGGACAAGGACAATGGTGACGTGTGGGACGCACATTGTACATAGTAATAACAATAAACAGTTCTGTAGTACGTCCATTCTCGTTCTGACGAAGGAAGAACTTTTCTTTCTCGAAATCATCGGGGTCACAAGTGACGGCGGTGTACCTGGTCTTAGTCATTTCTGGCTCTCCGCGATAAGGTAGGACAAGCTTGGGTGGGACACTGAGATCTACAACCAAGTTCCCGTTTGTAAGTTGAACACGTTTCTTTTTGAGTCTACGCCGAACACGACCAATTGGAGCAGGTCCAAAGTGCATGGTATCAACCGGAGTTTCGGATCTCGACAGCGAAGGGGTCTTTTCGCCCTCTTCCATTCCGTCATCTTCACCCGGAACGTCTGCATACTGAGATATGTCGTACTCGTCACTGTATTCGTCGTCATGTTCGAACTTTTCGGAGGCATGGCTGGGATCATAGGATTGGGAATAGCCAGTGTAGTGCGCAATGTTATTCCCGTCGAGTCTATAGTCTTCATCATCACCAAAAGGGGTCGGAGAACGTGACCGTGATGTATGGTGGGTTTGCCGGGAATAAACACCCGAAGCAAAAGCCTCGGTATCATGTTGAAAGTGATCAAGAGTGCCATCGCATTGCGCTGACGAACCGTTCGCACCATATGATACGTATATGGTCGGTGTCGAATTGAAAGGATTCCCGACGACACGAGCGGGAATGCTTACTGGTGGTTGAGGAAGGGAACGGCTGGAATGCTGACTGTGCTGGCTATATTGGGAGAGAGGCCGGACATCTGAATGGTCGATGTAGAGTGAATTGGGTCTCGAGTGTGGGTCGGTGAATGGATCATGATCGTGTGCGGACAAGGAAGGGTCGTCAAGGTCAAGGGTTTCGCCAGTCATGATAGTGGGCAACAGTTGGCCTGGTTGGTATCGCTCTGGGGGCGGTCTCGGATGGGCTTGTTGAGCCTCCGCATGGTCTGGCAAGCTGGTGGAGTAAATAGTGTCACGGGAAGTAGAGGTACAAGGAAGAATGTCCGTACATGCTAGGACTTTTCTCCTCCTCGTCGCGTTCGGTCAGCGACGGTTTTCGTCGCGCCATTGTCAGTGGATATTGATGAAATCTCTTTGACGAGTGCAACTCAACCAGAGCGCGTATTGGTCACGTGAGACTACACATGACGTGACCTTAATGACGCGTGACATGACCGGCGCGTATGAACTTGACCGCTGTCCGCCATGTCCGACTCGCTGTCGAGTCCGTGGATCCGTGACTACCTCATAGACATCGCGGAAACATATGGTGCCCAATTCTTCAATGCACCAGTATCAAATAATAAAAAAAGAGTGCAACTCACGGACGTACGTTTCTCGTCAGCGTACCCGCCAATACTGACATGCCTCCCAGTTGCTCACTTGCCAGGAAGATAGCTACGTCTGGGCATGGATATCCGATAAGGATTACAGAGTGTCCGTTCGCATCTCAGTGGACGCCGCGAACAAATACAAGAGGTCAGTTAGATCTCGGTCGTCCTTATATGTCGCCTCCTCAGTCTTGTAACAGTGACCATGGGCGTAGTGTTATCGACTCTCGCTTCTTTCTCGTTTTTATCTCCAATTATCGTCCGATGTTTTCTCCGCGCCCTCTTGGTCCAAACGTGTTCGGAAATACGCCCATATCCCACATATCACTCGAAGTCAGTTATATCTCTTCGATAGGCATCGGTGGACACCTGTTCGGCAGCCCGCGTGATCCTGAGTCAGACGAGAAAATGAAAGAATGGGTTTCAGGTCTTCGTCAGGACGGTGGGGGTGGGTAAGTTCCCATACATATCCAGTGTTCCGGTTTAATGCGCAAGGTCAGAAATATCTTAATGTCTCGAAAGCAGCAAGACTTTGTGCAGGACAAAAATGTACCACCATCTTCTCGATCTCTCCCTCTTCTCCAATTGCCACCCGCCCTCCAAGATCAGAGGCTCGAAGTTGCTGAGGATGTCGCGAGACCCAGGCCTGAACGCCCCCAGGATCTGAAACGAGCCTATGCTAAACGCTGGCGGGTAAGCTGATTTATCTCTTACAGCATCCGAAACTTGCTGAGTTGGATGACCAGAAAGTTGAGGTTGATCCATGGAGATTTGCAACCAAGCCAGCAGTAGGAGAACAACCTATACGTCAGCATGTCCCCTTGCATAATAGTAGCTTCACAACTCAATCGACCATGCAGAGACAGAACTCAGTTGCTCTGTTGTCGAGCCACTCATAGGTTTAGCGAGGCAACTTGAATGCGGCGAGCCGTTAGTATGTCCTACGACACCACATCGCACACCTTCGCCTGCTTTACACCATCAAGCAACACCAACAGATTGGTCGCTCTCGAATAGGGGGAGTCCAGTTGCTCTGGACGAGACCAATATATCCATTCTTGGGAATGTAATCCGGCAGCACGACGAACCAGAGGTCTTGTGTATTACTCCGTACCTACCCTCTGATGCAGAAGAACGTACCACAATGGATGCTGTGGTCACTCCAGATACGCATTCTCTTCAGCCACCTACGCCTGCACAGCGCATCAAATGCTCTCCAATACGTCGCTCTTTCTCACCCTCTTGCAGTTCTCCAGAACCGTTTACTTGTTCCTCCTCTCGTCCTTCCCAGCAACTTTCTGTCGGCATGATGCCAGCACTCCCAGTTCTTCAGTCATCCAAGCCACGTCTAGCGAATTTTATTGTCGACTTCGAAAGAATTGACCTAAAAGGGGTACCGATACCGAAGTTGGACTTGGCAAAAGATATAAAGAATATATTGTTGAGAACAGGGAGGATTCGGACACTTGGGAAGGAGGTAGAGAAAGATGGCAGTGTTTACATCATGACATGAAGTAACATCACCTGTTGGTGGGTGCGCGTTGTTCTTGCGATTCATGAACTCGTTCATGTCTACCTCAGGCCCATGAATACAATAGAGCGGAATGGATACTCGTCGGGATCTATTCTTCTTCGAACATGAGTCTTCAATGGCGTTTCTCTCTTGCCTTCGTTGCGTCTGTCTAATGTTCCTCCTCCTGTACCCTCATGGGTCCTAGAATCACCACGATGATGTGCATACTGTCTGCACAGATGGCACGCCCGGACCAGATATGTCGGGTTAGCCAGTCCCTTCTTCCAGTGTCAGTACCCTTGGCCGAAATGCTGAGAACAAGCTGAATTTGATCCTCAAACTTGGCTGGTCACGAATATCATGGTCCTCTACGGCCAGTATGCAACTATCCCTCTGACCCTCACACGTTCTTTTTGGACTAGCTGATGCTGAAGCCGCGATCTGACTGGCGGACTACAAGGCTCAGGGTCTCGGAGCCACCGGGGGTATGAACTCATGGCGGCAACAAGTGCCAGCTTCCTCTTATCCTTCCAGATGGACTACATGGATTGCGTTCATCTACCCAGTAAGAAGTTTCTTCGTTTTGGCCTCCCTTGTCACTGACTGTCTCTGTCCTGCAACCTAGTCAATACTACATAATCATACTTTCCTCGGTGTGTCGTGAAGTGCATCACCTCACGCCGATATCACGAATTCCCGCTACATCGTACATATCTTCCTCGTTGCATCCTGTGTCTATTGTTCTGGGCTCCTGTACGCATACATTCGTTCATAAGGCATGGCATTCTCGATGGCTGGTACCTTCTCGAGTGGAGTCGTTCTCCCGGGGTAGCGTTGGGAGAGTTCGTACGGTGGTATTGTATTAAATCCATCGCTTGGCGATGTGGCAGCAGCTTCTACAGGCCGCTAATAAGAGACTGCCCAAAATCAGACCGAGACCAAAAGGCTTCTCAGGAGGAGATCAATGGTTTATTTGCGAATCAAGTCACCGCATGTTCCTCAGACGTTCGAGGAGATTGTCCACAGGAGCAGAGGTCAAACACTCACGAGGAGGAAGGGGATACATCACGTTGAGAGACTCGTCTTCGCCTTCTCTACGATGAAGTACATGTGTCGAATACTTTTAACAGAACACTGCGACACATCAATCCAGGACAGCATACTTCCTCAAATGTTCCGGTATAACGTCGTACAACTCCTTGGACCGCAACCATTTCTTGGAAAAGAGGCGGCTCTGATAACGATATGCACCGTCGCACAAGATGGTGACGACGGTCGAACCTAATGATCATCACATCAGTCATGGGTCTCAAGAGACGTTGTCGGACACACCCTTGCCAAGTTTTTGCGCAAGCTCCACGGCGGCAACGACGTTCAAAGCCGAACTTGCACCAAGGTATAAACCTTCAGTGTCTAAGAGCTGATATAGCATCGCTATCGACTTCTCATCTGATATCATGAGGGACCCATCTACATCCTTTATAAAAGTCGCCAAGTTGTCCGTGACACGGCCCTGGCCAATACCTGGAGGATCACAGAGGTTGAGCATAAGGATCACGACAGTCGTTGAAAGATGGCGGATATGCGGACCTTCGGTGATAGAGCTGCCCGTGCGCTCGACGAGTTTACCACCATTTGACAGGTAGGAATGCAAAACACTCCCTGGGGGGTCTGCAAGCCACACCTGGGTCTTTCCACCGCTTTTCTCCTTCAAAAGCTTACCCACGCCGGCCAGTGTCCCACCGGTACCGGTTGCACACACGAACCCATCAATCGCGCCTCGTGTCTGTGCCCAGATCTCTGGACCGGTCGTGAGATAGTGTGCGTGAGCATTCGAGGTATTGTCGAACTGGTCAGTCCATAACGCGTTGTCCAGATTAGCAGCGTATTCTCGAGCTTGGTGGTTGTAGTTCTGTGGGTTCTCAAAAGGGACGGCGGGAACGGGGTGTACCTCTGCGCCGAGCATGCGCAGGAGGTCAATCTTCTCCTGGCTCTAATAGACGACGTAGCGTCGGTGTGTACGCCCTGATGACGAGCACGGAGCAACGAGCTCACCTGAGTGTTGGGCATGAATATCACGCATTTGTAGCCCTTGGCTCGACACACGTGAGCCAGACCAATGCCGGTGTTCCCAGCGGTTCCCTCGACGATCGTTCCACCAGCCCGTATGCTAGACCATAACGTCTATCAGCGCCGTTCTGATCCCCCTGCAAGACAGTTTGGGCATGCACTCACCGACCCTTTTCTTCCGCATCGCGGATGATACCAACGGCAGCACGGTCCTTGACACTTCCGCCAGGGTTCTGAAGCTCAGACTTTCCGAGTATGTGACAGCCAGTCTGTTCAGACAGCGACTTGAGATAGATCTACGCATGCGGACGCTCATCAGCATGCTCTGGCGTTGACCCAACTTGTCCGTCTCACCAGGGGCGTGTTTCCCACGGCGTCGGTGAAGCCTTGTACGGCGGACCCGAATCCCCTCCTGCTGACCTGGGACGAGAGTGAGCGAGCGAATGGTTTTGCACGGAGAAGCGAGAGCATGACACAAAGGACAAAATTATTGGACGTAAAGGACAAACCGGTAGACGTGTGTGGGCTGGTAGCGACATTCTTGCGAACGACGGGCACAACATTGACCACGTTGCGACGGTGAAGATGCAGACGTATCACAGGCGCCTGTCCTGTGTCCGAGTTGCATAGTAGACGACTCTAAATGATTATTGATCATGTCCACGATAATTAATGCCATGCGTCACAAATTCACAAGGGAGGTCTTCCCATTAAATGACTGGGAGCAGAATAACCGACATCGAGATGGAAGAAAGAGAACTACGGCTGCGAAAAGTGGTGTACTGGAATTTTGATGGAACGATTGAGTCGAGAAAAGGGTCCCCACTGCACAAGTGAACCGCGCAAGACAAAGGATGAAACCTGGGTGTGGAGGGACATGACGCGAATCAGATAGTCTGTCGTGCGTGCAAGAAACAGGTCGTCGCAGGCCGTAAGAGAATAGCATAACATGGGTATCAATGAGACTGAGAGACGGAATCAAGACTCTTATGAATTAGGTGAGATGGGAAGGAACACAAAGGGGGACCACTGGACGTACATGCTCATGGTTGACGCTTCTTTACGTTCTGGTTCAACCACTGAAGCCCCTCGAAGAGGCCTTCCCCTGTAGTTGCACAACTGTTGCCGCTCTGATCAGGCACGTCCAAGCGAAAACAAAGGAGAGTAGCATACCTGGGGTGGACGTACCACGAGCGGTCACGCATGCGGTGCAGACCCAACTTCTCGGTGACCTCGGCTGGAGACATGGCTGGAGAGGAATGAAGAACAAAGCTACCGGACCAGAGATCCGTCGCGCACCTCCGGGAAGATCTTGCTTGTTAGCAAACACGAGCAATAGGCACTCCTTCATCTCCCTGTCGCTGAGTATGCGGTGGAGCTCCTGTTTTGCTTCGTCGATCCTATCTCGGTCTTGGCTGTCGACGACGAAAACGAGACCCTGGGTACCGGTGTAGTAGTGTCTCCACAATGGACGAATCTTGTCTTGTCCGCCAACGTCCCAGACGTTGAACTTGACGTTCTTGTATGTGACCGTCTCGACATTGAAACCGACTGGGCGAAGATGTGAGCACGACGGACGAAGAGACGACAGACGGAGACTGACCGGTGGGGATCGTGGTCACAGACTGGTTCAACTTGAGTTTGTATAGGATAGCTGGGTAGCAGCAAGTCAGCGAGCGGACACAGGACGTGGTGAATGGCGTACTGGTCTTGCCGGCAGCATCGAGGCCGAGCATGAGGAGCCTCATTTCCTTGTTACCGAACAAGCGACCTAGTCGGGGTGAGGAACGGGTAGAAATGAGATGAATACAGAGCTCACTGAGGGTTTTTGACAAGTTGGCACCCATGCTAGAAGGAGAGGTCTGTTGTGTGGTAGAGTAATGAGCGACGAAGGCGAGGACGATGCCACAGGCAACCTGGCTGGAAACGGGTTTGGTGTGAGAATTCAACAAAGTCGTCGCTGCAAGGACATACACCCTCCTAGGACCCCAGTCACCCCCTGGCCTACTGACTACCCTCGTGCGTTCTCTTCCACCTGGCTCTGGCTCTGGCTAAACACCCTCAACCAGCCGTCCCCCATGTCCGTTCGCAACGCCTCCATCCGCGCCCGGTACAGCTCCACCTCCCTCGCCTCGCCATCCTCGTTTGCCCCCACAGAGCTATCAGGCGGCTCAAATACCGAATCCGATCGTCCGTGCCCGTCTCCCGAGAGCGGGCTCAATCCCTGCGGCGATGTAGCCGGCGAATGTGGCATCATCAACCCACCAACAGGTGGCAGCCCCCTCGACCGAGAACCTGGCGAAAGCACACGCTGTTCTCCGTTCAGGTCAACGATACGCTTCCCCTTGCGTTTTTTCGGTCGGCCTGAAACAGCAACTGACTCCATTCGCGACCCCGTGGACGGTGACGGTACCGTCTCGGGTACCGTCACAGCGTCCGTCGCCGTGCCGTGGCTCCCCTTTGGCCTCGCGAGCCCGATCGGGACGATGGGAAGGGATGCTGATATGGATACGTCTCTCGCAGAGCCCATCTGCTCCAGCGCAATGGGCGCAAGCCCTCTTCTCTCGTAAAACGTCGGCATACTTCCATCCAAAGAGATAGTTTTCCCCTCTTTCTGAAAAGAGTCGAAGCACGCAATGCGGTAGTTGTCCTCTATCTCCGTCAACGGGTTCCCCTCAATCCACACCTCCTCGACGTTTGGAAGTGTTGCAAGACGTCCGATTTCTGCGCTCTCATCAATGTGGTTGAAACGGAGGTCTACCCGCTCGAGCGCCACGAGACGTTCGAGACCGCAGATGGACTCGAGACGGTTACCGGAAAGGTTCAGGTGGAGGACCTGTCCTAATTGGGTGTAGATCCCCAGAACAGAATCAATCATATTGTCAGAGAGATTGAGAGAGACGAGATTGTGGAGGACCGAGAGGCCATGCGGCACAGAGACGAGCAGATTCGAAGATAGATCAAGATGTGTTAGAGAGACAAGATATGGGAATATGTCTGTCGGCAAGAACGTGAGGGCATTGTCGGCGAGGGAAAGACGTCTAAGGAGCGACCATTTGTAAGGCGAAAGGGCCAAAGAGGGGGAACGGAGTATGGGATGCTCTGGGATAGTGGTCACTTCTTCGTCGCCCTCGGGTACAGAGGCAGGTATTGGCGTATGAATCCAAGGGCACTGTCTGCAAGGGATCTGCCTCGACCTCTGGTCCTTGAGTGATCCATCCCTGCGCGCCTGGTCATCGATCACGGCTTCAATGAATATGTCGGCAACATCCTCCAGCCCACTCCGCCTGAGAGTCAAACTACGAAGGGATTCTGCAAGCCTATCCCAACCAAGTAGCGTGCGCGGATCAATGTCGGTGGTCTCGAGCGACTGGAGGTTCTTGAATGCGTCAAGCGGGAGAGCATTCCGATTCGGAGGATCATCTTTAAGTTCGGCAATGACTTTGGGTCCAGGTCCCCTGAGCAAGAGAGCGGGAATCTTGGTGAAGCTACTATAAAGGTATTTGAGTTCAGCATCAATACTCTGTTCCTCGGGTCGGCCCCACCAGCCAGGACTCAAAGAGAGACCAGAGACGGCGGATAGCGAAGAACGGAAAGAGGCAAGGGAAAGGGTCTCGGATTTGTCAAGGGCTGGGCCGATGTCGATATGTGTATAATGCATTGGCTTGGAAGGGTTGTCGACAGTTACGTCGAGAGAGCCGACGTCGATGCCGAGAGATTCTATACGCATGAGGACGTAAAAGAGACGGTGAGTGTCGATGGCGAAGATTACAGGTCGGGGTGAGGGTGGTTCCTGCACGTTGGCGGGGATGAACCAGCTGACAGGGCCGAAGGCGGAGGGCTGAGTGGTAGTAACTCGGTGTCGACGACGACGGTGGAAGCCGGCCTCCGCGAGACCCTTCTCGTTGAGTCTGATGAACGCAGCGATTCTGCGTAGGTACTCGTCGCCATGGACTGGCTCCATTGCGCAGGTCCTCGTCCTCGTCCTCGTCCTCGTCACTGTTGGTCGCGCCGCTCCTGCCCCTCTACCGCATGCCGCTGGGCACCCCGGACACCCTGCTCGGGTGATGTGACAAGTGTGACGATGATGACGAATGATGTCACGCTGGCATGGCGTTACGCGTTTGCTCCTGGCCATAATGAAGATAACAATAAAGACGGTCCAGCAAAAGGTGTTCCAGGTGTGTACGGTCAGTCGAATCTGATTTCGTTGGAAAACTTGCTCTAGATCGACGCGGACGGGGAAGACACCGTGGGGGGGCTTAAACAGAAGATCTTTGAAGCTCATGGTCATCCAGTTGAGGCTCAAAAGCTGATCTACGCCGGTATGCTCATCTCTGCTTGATCCTCGTGTCCCCTACCCAACTGGAGACTAGGCAGAATACTACCTGATTCCAAGACTGTGGCATCATGCGAGATCAAGGAGAAGGACTTTTTGGTCCTTATGGTGGCAAAGGTATTGGTGACCCCCCATCTTCGCTGCAACCCATCTCACCACTCTCGATCCTAGCTCAAGCCAAGTACCACACCTGGCACCTCCACTTCCACACCTACCGTATCCGATGCCGCACATCCACCCGCACAAATCGCTGCTCCAGCAGCACCCCAGGTCGTTCCAACACCCCCTGCGCCTTCCCCGCCACCTGCACCTGCACCCGCACCTGGACCTGCATCTGCACCCGCACCCGCACCTGTGACTACTCCTGCCCCCCAACTCCGCACGGGCAGCTTTCTCGCTGGAGATGCGCTCCAAAGTTCCATTCAGAACATGATGGAGATGGGCTTTGAGCGCGATCAGGTACTGCGCGCCCTGAGGGCGAGTTTCAACAATCCCGACCGTGCTGTTGAATACTTGTTCAACGTGAGTAGCTATATGCGGGAAAGATCTGAATTTGATCGTGTCGCGACAGGGTATTCCTGATCATCTCATTACTGAGTCGGAGCCTGCACGACCCACTGCGCCAGCCGAACCAGCCCCTCCCCCTGCCGCTGCGGCAGCACCGAGTCAGCCCCAGAACTTATTCCAGGTGTGCTTATAGCCTCTTGATTTGCATATTTTGTTTTTTCACATTTTCTCGTCTCAGCTCGCACAACAACAACAGCAACAGCAGCAGCAACAGGGGGGCGGTGGGCTCGGTGCTGGTGCCAGCTTGGGTGGTCTAGGTGGCCCAGGCCTGTCAGCACTTCGAGACAATCAGATCACTCAGATAAGGGAACTGGTATCACGGAACCCTGGTCTTATTCCGCCACTTATCCAACAGCTTGCTACCGCAAATCCTCAGCTTGCACAACTGTTAGCAGACAACCCGGAACAGCTATTACATTTTTTGGGCGTAGACGAGGACGAGGAGGCGGGAGGGGGACCTCCAGGAGTGCAAGTTCTGAATGTTACGCCAGAGGAACAAGCAGCGATCGAGCGGGTGAGTCGGGAGACATGGAGCAAAGACAGATGCTGATGGACATCCAGCTTCAAGCACTCGGATTCTCTCGCGAGGCAGTGATTCAGGCATATTTTGCGTGCGACAAGAACGAGGAGCTAGCAGCGAACTACTTGTTTGATACGGGCGAGGATGATGCAGAAATGTAATACCGTCGTGTACGTTTTGCGAATGTCGCGCACCCTCGCGACCACATTGTTTGCACGTTGGGCGACCGCGTGTGAAGGCGAGATCACGTACAAAAACTTGGCCACCCTTCACGTCTTCCCCCTCTCCTCCTCCATCCACCCCATCCCCCCCCATCCCCCCCCTTCTTCCTACCCTTCTCTCCAATACCCACAAATACCCCGCACAACACCCGACATCTCACCCCGCAGCTTCCCTTGCTTTCCCGTTTTTTCTCCCATTTTTTTTCTCATTGTCAACGCCGGCTCACCTCCATGGCAGCTCCCCAGGACTCCTCGCATCCCTCGCAGGATTTAGTCATCGAGAAGCGCAACAATGCCCCCGTTTCTTCGCCGCAGACGTCCATAAACGGGAACGGTGCACCCCACGTTGAACCGGGCGCACGGGCGCACGACCTGACGCCTACCTCGTCCACCGAAGCGGACAAGGACAATACCCAGAACCCCTCCATCACCGTCTCCACTTTTGCTTCCCCAGATGAGCGTGACAGCACACGCCATGCGGAGAAGGACAGGGACAAGAGCTCTCTTGCTGCCACTTCTACCACCCAGCCGAATACCACACCAACCGGATCTTCCACCACAACATCCAGTAACACCAGCCGCAGGTTCTCCCGCAAGTCAAAAGCCGCTAGGCCTCCCGCTTCCACAAACGCTGTCCCTGACAAAAGCCCTCCTGTAGGTGCTCCCTCGAAAGAGGTCAACAAGTCCAAGGATAGCTCACAACGTTCCCCCAAGAAGGCATCTTTTCTATCGAAACTTGTCCGCAAGCTCGTCCCATGTGTTGCACCCAGCGACCGTGCTCATGCAGTCGACATCGACATCTCTGATGTGACCCATCCCCATCAAGGTCTGAGTGCGAGCAAACCGGCAGATCTCCCTCATGAGAAACAACGTCCCGAGGGTGAGCCCCAGGAGAAGGAACGAGAAAAGGTGGCCCCGCCACCTATTTTGGTTTCCAAGGACCAACTCCCACCGACCAATCAGGGTACTGAAGTCGTCGTTCCCCCAACACCAACCAAAGCATTGTTACCTATCTCAGAGACTGAAGGCGTCACGAGTGGTGCAGTACAACCCCCTGGTTCAACTGGCTCGGATATTTTCTCTCCACAGCCCACTTCGCGGCCAGATACATCACACGCGTCTTCAGCTGCTGTCCAACCCCATGGGGACATATCACATTCAACAACGACCGAGTCTGATGGCAGCTTTACGGACGATGAGGGTCATGGTGAGGGTGAAGAAGCAGAACCAGATGAAGGAGAACCCATGGAAGAGGAGGATGAGGATGCCCTCATAATGAATGGGGGAGCTGGCATCCCAATTGGACCAGTAAGTGTTACACCAACTACTTATTCTGCATCTGACTTATCCACTATTCAGGATGGCACGCCGCGGCCGCTTCTGCCCCCAATTGCACCTCAGCATGCAGGGCGCAAATGTCTTGTTTTGGACCTAGACGAAACTCTCGTTCACAGCAGTTTCAAGGTACAAAGCATCAGTTTTGCTCACTTTACACTCGGCTCAGCCTCCCTCCTGTAGTCCATACAGCACGCAGATTACGTCGTGCCAGTGGAGATCGAATACCATTGGCATAACGTGTACGTCATAAAGAGGCCAGGGGTCGACAGTTTTTTGAAGAAGATGGGCGAGATGTACGAGGTAGTGGTATTTACCGCCAGCCTAAGCAAGGTCAGTTTCGTCTTCCGCCTCATGATTCCATCAGTCGATCCAATCATTGTACAGTACGCAGACCCAGTCTTGGACAAACTAGACATCCACCATGTCGTTTCTCATCGATTATTCCGGGAGAGTTGTTACAACCACAAGGGTAATTATGTCAAGGTGTGTATAGTTGACACTGGCTGTGGACGCATCTCAAACCATCCATAGGACCTTTCGCAATTAGGACGCCCCATTGCTGACACCATTATCTTGGACAACTCCCCGGCTTCATATATCTTCCACCCGAATAATGCAGTTCCTGTCTCTTCGTGGTTTAATGATCCCCACGACACTGAACTCACGGACCTGTGTCCCTTCCTCACGGACCTCGGTGAGGTGGGGGACGTGCGAGGTGTCCTTGACGGCGGACTCTGAGCACTGGCCGTGCAGGGTGGTGCGTGTTGGAGGGGACTAGGGAAGCGGACTCGGAGCAGACTGCTTGCAAACACAATTCACTGTGTTGTAATGCACCATTCTGTTTTTCGTGATAGGAGAAATATCAGGGCCCCGCACCTACTCAGGTGTCAAGTATCTCAAGTAATATCGACGCAGCTACCCATACCCACCCACTCATTGCCCTATTCCATTCCCACCATCCTCTGCCGACCAGAATGTACGCCACGCCCTGTACAACAAGTTTCTCCGCATCTACCTTCTACCATCAACTCCATTCTCGATTATACCTATACACGCTTACGTCGGTAATCTTTATCGTTCTGTATCCATCCTGCACACATGCATCATACCCCCACGCTCCTCCGTCTGTCTCTTGGTGTCCACAGCGTGGAGTATCTGCACGGCTTTTCTCACCCTTCGGCATCATACATTCCGTTCTCTTCCATGATCTTACTGCAGGTTTACAAGAAACTTGACCTCACACCTTTATGACATGCAATATGGACTCTCGCAAATTGTCCCGGTTGGTGTGAACATTCCCTGTTGGGGGACACCCTCGACTGATCCGACATGCATCACTGGTAGGACTTTCAAAGGGGCTTCTTATTGCATGACGTTTAATTTATTTTCCCCTTTCACATTGCGTTGTCCCCAGACTGCAGTGCCAGGCATATGCAACTCTTCCATACAACACATACTCAGTTACTCCCTCCATGTTTTATTCCTACCCCTTCTTTCCTTGAAATTATGTCTTGATACTTTTGTCCCTGGTCTCGTTCCTCTCGCTATTTGTTTGCATGACCGTCACGACTCTTTACGATGCTTCATTCGACGAAATGATACATAAATATATTTGAGCCTCTGGAGCATGCGTTTGTTTTGCTGTGTTTGGTCATAGTTCCACGACGCGACCTGCTTCAATTCGTGCAACGACGAACATGGGACTTGACGGGGGTGCGCGATCTAACTCTAACAAAGGCAGGTAACGCATGATGAAACAATCCTATTGATTAATCAGTAATTTGTAGCCGTTTCCAGCCTAGTTCCAGATCCTTCAGGTATAATGGATCTCATAAACTAACGGCTTTTCTGACTTGAATACAGCACCGAGTACATCCAGTACGACTGCACGACCTGCCTTGAGAAATTCAAAGCCACCCACGATTACCGGTAAACACTCAGGGGAGGACCGCTATGCAGCTCTCTTGAGGCGGATCGAAGATCTGGAAAGGGTTCATACGGACGACAAGAAAAATGTACGCACCATCCACTCTGTTGTCCACCCAACACCCAACACCCCTCTCTTTTTATTCGTAGCACCAAGCCGAACTCGACCGCCACAAATCTGAGCTCGCTCGTCTGGCGAAGACAAACGTGGAACAACACGAGAAATTGGACAAGTTGAAGAAAAAAAATGACACGTACGAGCTGCGTGTCCAGGAGCTGAAAAAGGCGAGTGCCGCCGAGCAGACTGAGATTAGGGAACTCCGAACTAAGCTGCACATGTATGAACACGAGCGTTGTCAGCTTGCGAAGCGAGAGACCGAAAACGGACACACCAAGAAGGCGCTCGCAAGCGTGGAAGCGAAGCGGAGAGAGGAGGTCAAGGAACGTGACCAGAAAGTGGCAGAATTGGAGCAGGCGTTGATAGCGGAGAAGAAAAAGCGAGAGATGCTTGAATCTTGTTTGGATGATTTCAAGAGGAAAGCGGATGAAGAGGCCACGAAACTGCAGATTGATTCCACGAGCTTGCAGCAGCAACTCGATGTTGCCCAGAAGAGTGGTGAAGAGGCTCGACGCGCTGCAGAAACGGTTCGAGACGAGGCTCAGGATCGAGAGGAGGAACTTTTAATTCAGCTGGGACAGTGCAGGACTGCCCTCAGTCGTGTGGCAGAAGAATATGCGCGACTTGTGTCCGCAACGGTAGCTGCCAAGGCGCACACCACCCTCGAGGAGGAACATCTTGCACTGCAATCTCGTTCGTTGCGACTGGAGCGGAAGCTTGCCAACTCGGAGGGTCAGGTAACAGAATTGACACATCTCATACGTCAAGTCAAGGAGGAGAACAAATTTCTTATTGAGCAGCTACGAGGTGCTGAAGAAGAGGTCGCTTTCTATTCTCAACTACTCCAGGGGAATGGCTCCGATCAAATCCATAGTCGTGATGACGACATCTCAAGCCTGGAGAACGAGTTTGCGGCCCTTCGTCTCGATATTACAGAGGGCCACGCTCTGGCAACGCTCGTTGAGTACCATGACGCAGCTCACAGCTTCTACTGCGGTCTAGTGGACAACATGCAGTCGCAAATAGACGTCTTGGAGACCACTACTCATCAGGAACAGTCCGCAAACCGCACTTTAGCAGAGGAAGTGACCAGTCTTATTGCTCTACGCGACACATCAAATGTCGGACTTCAAAGACTCCAAACAGAACTGGCGGAGGTAAATCACAATCTCGCCATCGGGCAGGTCTCTCTAGCAGAGATTCGCCAATCTCGAGATAGCCTACAGGACAATGTTAACGTGCTAGAGAAACAGCTCGGTGAACAGGTATCTCAGCACAAGGCAGCCTTGCAGAAGGAACGGGATATAACACAAAAGCTTTCTATGCAACTTTGCATGAGCAAGACGGCCGAAGAGACACTCAAGGCAGAAATGGAGCAGTATGTCCATATTTCAATTGACCCGTCATATACGACTGATCATGTTACAGTTTGAATGGTGAACTAACTGACGCTTCACGATTCCAAGATGCATACTACAAGTTGTTGGAGGAGACAGAGGGACTTTTAGCACGCAACGATTTGGTGGAAGAGGAAGCAGAACGTCTCAGTCGGTTTAACGCTGAGATACTCGGGCATCATAATCCAGCTCAAAGAATTGTCTATGTGGACCGAATACGGAGAGAGTTGGCAGATACGAAGCAGGTTCGTAAGAGTCTCATCCTATCAGTGATGGTTATTGAGGTGCTTCGGCTGGTTCATAGAAATTACTCGTGTGCACGCGCGAACGAGATACATTGGTGGCATCGAACGATGGTTTACATCACGAACTCGAGTTGTATAGGTCGTCGGTGGTACCAGTGGACAGTAAACCACGTTCGCTGTTCATTCGAGTCTCTCGACCACCTCTGACTAAGCAAAGCCTGAATGCACCCTCTCTTGAGCATGATATTTTGGCACATCAACATCTCCCTGGATCCGGCGATGTGACCTTGGATGAACTAACGTGATCTACTTGTGTGTGCTCTATTCATCCTGTTAATATATTATATCTATATCTTCGACTTTTTTGTGTCTCGAGCGGTCTTTCACACAGGAGTGAATAAGCACGGGTATCGTTACCTTATATACGCCAGTGAATCCATCGAGAGTACAGAACTGTCCAAGTCGTAATACTAGTGCGGAGGATGTAAATCTAAAGGATGCATCTCATGTTCCGTGGAATAGCTTTCATAATACTTCCAAGGTTCATCGTCATATCTCAGCTCGTGCACCCGGGTATACCGACTCTTGCGCTCCCTCCGTTTTCGCCACCAAAAACTGCACACACGGATGCAAACGTCAGCCAAGACCGTGTTATGGTCACCTCGACAAAAAAACTCACATGAACGCGATCCCTCCTCCGGCCAAGAACGCCACGGCGAGCACCCCACCGATAATAGCCCCCTTTTGTCGACTTAAAAACGCTTCTACCTTGTTTAACCCACCCGGGTCTGGGTCCAAATAAACATAGTTCCTACTTGGAAGTTCGTTCACGCTCGGTGGGTTGCCCGGGTCATAGCAATACTGCGAAAAACACTGCGCGCAAACCTCTGATCGCGGTGGCACTGGCGGCAGGAGACTAAGCCGAGCGCGATCGAGCGCGGCGCATTGCAAACATTTTCCCCAGTTCGGGTCGGGTAAGGTGGTGTTTGGTGTGAAGCCGCCGAGGGTGTTTTGGAAAGCCTGGTTAACGAGTACGGCGGTTTGAACAGGGGTATAGGATAATTGAAGGTCTCCGGTGCTTGATGGCGATGGGTAAACGTGAGTGCGCAAATGACGAATAAATGAATCAGGGACCCACTTGGATGCGGGTGGGCTCCCGTCCAACGGAGGCGAATTGGGAATATAAATGATCAGAGGGTATTCTGCGGGAGTTTGGGCTGGGTTGCACCCGAAGAACGTCGGTCTTTGATTAACTCCCATGGTGACAATGTCTTGTGCTGACGATGGAATAGGGGGAAATGTCTGGTGGGATGAAGAAAGAAGAGTCGAAATGCGTCGCGAGGTGGTGAGAAGCGTTGTGCCACTGCGTCAGTTTAGTTCGCGAGGTCACTTGTACAACGACAACGAGCGTGACTCACTTTGGCCATTGATTAGAGTCGTCTGAGCTCGCATCCACAGCGACAACGATGTCGACTCCCCTTGCTCTCGTGAACAGAGCTCCAAGAGGTACCTGCTCCAAGTTGGAGCCACCATCCACAAGCGAGAGCCATTGTGAAGAAGAATCCTGAAATGTGGCAGGATTAACACCTTGAAATGCCTTTTATATGATAAGATGCGCATCTCTCTTCCGCAACAAAGTCGCTACTCACATTCGGCCAATTAGCAACATTAAACGAACGTGATTGCACTCTCGACGAAAGCTGTTCATAAAGGAACTGCATTCCAATGACATCGCCGTTCTGCTCGTTGAAACCCGTGAAATTGCCGTTCGGCCCATCCACACCCTGCAGAAATAATCATGAGCAACATGGATGAAGAACACAGAGAACTACATGCGTTGAAGATACTCGCACTCGAACCTATCATAAACGCTGCTTGGTCAAATCCTGTCACGCAGGCGGATGTGCTAGAGGCAAGTCCATTCACTAGGTGCGTACCGGAGTAAGCCATTGGTGCCATCGCAGATAAAGTTGGATCCCATGACCCAAACTCGAATGGTGTAAACTACTATCATTAGCCAAATGGGCGATTGGAAGGTTCGAGTACTTGCCTCGTAGACAACTGAATCCAAAGGCACGGCCGGTATTGGATTCGATCCGGAGGGCAATGAATCAGCAACTATGATCGGGAATGGCATCGATTGGCTGGCATAAGAGGGTAAGAGTGGTATTTGTGACCAAAGTTGGCCTGCGCCATGTGCAGTATTATTGGTGTAGAAGTTACTCCTAGTTGTTTGGTTCAAGAAATGGTACGAGAGTGCTCGTCCGAAGAGGTCAGTGATGCTGGTGTCACTACAATGAGAAGCGTTCATATTAGCACATCGAGACGAGTGAGGAACGGACATTGATGCATTGGCCTTGGCCTCGACGCTTGAAAGAATGCTCCCCCAGTACTCTTGGTTATTTACATCTCTGGGATTGAGACTAGATGGTGCAACGAGATCGAGGTCTAACATCCACCCTGGTAGACCTACGCCGTCTCCGTACACCAACGCAGACGGACTTGGCCAATCGTTCAACAAGGACGACGTTGTAAACCAAGATCCACCTACGAGACATTGGTCAAGACATTGCACGATAGCGTGCAGAGTGTTTGGAAGTACCTGATGAGCCGGCAAGATATGAAGTGACCTGGAGTAAGCCACCTGTGCCCAATGATTTTGCGGTGGTGTTCCTCGCATCCAGTGCCGAGAGGACACCTGCTCCAAACTGTGCTGTACGATAACCCTTGCCACCAAGTGCGATACCTATCCTTGGCAAGGACGCATTGAAGAAGGAGAAACCGTAACCAATAGCAGAACCGTTTCCAACCCAGTCTGACCATGCGCTACGAATGTTGTTTGATTCCCTTGCGGTAACGTACGACGCTTCCTGGGGGCCCAATGACTGATTTTTTGGGGTAAATGTACGCACAAGAACACCACTGGGCGTCTGCGGACAGGGTACATTGACAGTAGGGGCATAGTCGGTGATAGGACCCTGGGCAGTAGCAGACCAAGTCTGTATGGCAAGCAGCAGATAGGAAAAAGGGATAGTCATGGCACACGAGGCAGCATTATCGTCGCAGCGAGAAGTCGACTCGAGCCTTTTGCGTGTTTCGTTGCACCGCGTTTGATCGATCCTGGCTGTGCCTATCGTCGTCCTCAGGTGTGTATGAGGTACGCGTCTAGCATAGCGTCCACAGCATTGCCGAGTAAGGGGCCGGGACAAAGATCGAGTCTGCACACCGGGTCTGGTAGCCCTGTAAACTGTTGGGAGGACCCACTTGAGCGTTTGAGCCCCCTTCTAGCCGCGGTATACTCTAGTGATGCACAAATCTCGTATTGCACCAGCTTCTGTTGCTCATAACTCTGGGAACTTATGGTATACGGTGACCATGATACTACAGCCAGTGAGCTACACCTGGTGTAACGCGGCCCAACCTTCCACCGGCCAATCAGCGGTACTCAATTCCGTACAATGTGCCCCGAGCGCTCCGATGGGAATACCCCACGTTCAACTGCCTGAATTGACGAGGCGGATGGTGAGCGATGCGCGTAGGAAGTCGTGAAAGGCTGTGCCATGACGAGCACACGTCTCCCGGGGAGGTCATTCGCAACGGCGGTAGCCGCTGAGCCCAGGACGTTGTCGTCGCCGAGGAAGGACACCATTGTGCAGGACGGAACGAGGAGATGACAAAGCTAACTGGTTACATAAAACGTCCCATCCGCTGCTCTTGTCAGCATTTGCAACTCTTCGTCTCCTCTCACCATCATGGCCTCCTGCACGACAATGTTTGTTCAGCAACGCGCAAAAGGTCCAACACTCATGAACAATAATGGCATGTCTAACACCGCAGGGTACGTCGTGGTCACTACTACAAACCTCGGATTCAGAAAAAAAGGAAGAACAGTTAAGGTGCGTGGTCTGGGTTGGCTTACTATTGAGAAGGTAAACGAGTATGAACGAGCAGATGTGAAAACGATGATGCGTAGCCCTGCGCTACACCAGGGTTGTTTCCGCTACTCCTTCGAGGTAGGTGTCTCCAGCTTTTCCCCTTCTGACCTGCCTTCCTGTGGTGGTTGCGGCGTTGCGCCGGCCAACATCTGGCCTGGTACCAACGAGCCACTCAGCTGAGCTTGGCCACTCAGAGCTGCACGCAGGGCAGCATTCTCGATGCGCAACTGATCGACGAGGGCTCTACATTCCTCCCAGCGTCGATTTGCCTCATCAGCAGATGCCAGGGCGGCGTCCAGAAGCTGGGAACGAGACTCGAGCGCCTTGACACGTCTGGTACGGAGAGGTGTGTGATTGGACTGATGCCGCGACGGGCAACAAAAGAACGTACTGGTCTCTGCGCTCCCTGAACGCTCTCTGGGCTTTCCTGTTTTGCTCAGCACGCTTGCTCTGACTGAGCTGGCGACCGCCAGATTTTTGGGCCTCTTGTGATGGATCGGGGCTCTGACCGTTGAGCGTCTGTGGCGACGGTTCACCCTGTGGCGGAGGAGGGGGTGGTTGTGCATATTCAGGAGGTGCGTACTGATACATTGGCGGATGGCCCATGCCAGGAGGGATGAGCGCGTGTGGAGGAGGCAGCATTTGGCCAAGATGGATACCTGGGGGAGGTGGTGGGGGAGGGTGCTGGGGTTGGGGTTGGGTTGGAGCAGACGTGGATGCTGGGGGCGTTTTGCGCTTGCGGGCCTGGCGGGTGGTCGTTTGGAGTTGCTGTTGCTGCGCGGATTGGGAGGAAGACGGGTTTGGTTTCGCGGGCTGTGGATCATCGCGGAGACGCATGACGGGGGTCGTGTGGGAGGTAAGTGCATCCGATGGCTGTTGCTGTTGTTGCTGCTGCTGCTGTTGGTACTGGAGCATGACGGGGGGGAGGATGACAATGATCGACTCGCGTTTGCGGGAGGGGCGCGAGTATTAGTAAGAAAAAACGGGGACGACAGCAAGTTGTTGTCTCGTGTTTGTCGCACTGCCTTACCTATCCATGTCATTTGGATTACGTAATGATAATCCTTTTTATTATTTTTTATTATCATTTATTTTCCACTTTTCTTCCGCCCCTCATGTCCATGTACTTGTTCGTGTTCAACGTCGTCTCTGCCATCGGTTGGGCCGTTGTCCTCGTCACCACCCTCGTTGGTCTCGCATCCGGTACTGCAACCCATTATACCTCTCCCAACGCGTTTTCGACTCACCTCGCCTCGTTCCTGATCCGCTACGTACCGCCCACTTATCTGCACTCTTGGTCCGTGCTTGCTCCTATCCAGTCTCTCGCCGCACTCGAGGTTCTTCATGTCCTGCTTGGCTTCGTCAAGTCTCCTCTCCCCACCACCTTCATGCAAGTTTCTTCCCGTTTGATCCTTATCTGGGCTATCGTCGCCCGCTTCCCTTCCACGCACGAGAACCCCATCTACACCACCATGGTCCTGGCTTGGTCCCTAACAGAGGTACCCCGCTACTCTTACTATGCTATCGGTCTTCTCGATCTCCACCCTCCCTCTTGGCTTACCTGGCTTCGCTACTCCACCTTTTATATTCTCTATCCACTTGGCGCAGGTAGCGAGGCTCTCCTTGCCCTCAGTACCATTTCAGAATGGCAGTACGGGTATTACGCCAACTGGGCTCTCGAGGACTGGCTCAAAGCCGCCATGGTCTTGATCTGGATCCTTGGTACTTCTCGTCACGTGCCTCCTCCCCCTCGCTAATTTGTTCCTTAGGCCTCTATGTCATGTATACCCACATGGTTCGCACTCGTCGCAAGGTCCTTGGTCCACAAAAGGCTCAAAAATCTGGTGGAAAGCCAAAGGATAGAACAAAAGTGAACTGACGTCAGTTTCTCACTTGCGACGTATACCGTCCACTTGTCTCTATGGTGAACTGTATCATGTCTCTCTAATACACTTTTTTTTGGCCACTATTGATAAGAATTAAAAACTTGCATGATACTAAATCTAGCGGCGCAAGTGATAGTTCTCGCTCAGATCATGATCCATTGGTCTCGTTTACAACCTCTGGTCTTTGAAATCCCGAAAATACTGCTCTCGAGTGCCTTGTGATGATGCTATTTCACATGATGCTCCTCATACACTGGTCGATTACTGACTCCCTCAGTACGCCACTACACCAGTCATCACCCAAAGATACGTTAATTGGACATGCCATAGATTCTTGACTGGACGTTCACTGTCCCTCCCTCCCTTCCTAACCATAATAGGCATGCTACGATATATATGCTCCTTCGGTCGTCTTCGAGTGCGCTAACAAGACTACCTAGTCGCCACGCAGGTTACCCCCCTGCAGACTCCGAAATGCCATGCCTTGCTACAGTAGCAACTCAGAACGCGTGTCTTGGTTACACCCTTTCCTCTTCGCTACGAGATACTACGTGAGCAACACTGCCCTTCTTTTCGAACCAGACCCATCTGCGAACCCATCCTCCTATTCCTCTTCTGCAGCTAGAGTAGCTAGCGCTAGAACCCTGAAGGACGCAGACATCACTCTTATTGCTTTCCCAACTGATGGTGTCAACGATTTCGAGTATCAAGGCCCTCTGAGCTTTGGGAGCCATGTGCAGATACTGCTGATCGACTTTGATACGGGTTCTGCTGGTTAGTCTTCTTTGACACCCTTGTCGTTTGATCTTTACAAGGGGTCTTAGCGGTGTGACCCTCGTTTGATTTCTCTTCCTGAGCCAACCAGCGCGCGTCGCTCAGACTTGGATGGTCTGAGACAGGGTGAATAGCGAGCTTGATTCCGCTCAACACGGTCCCTCGACAACAACACCTGATTCTACTAGCCCTTCTACATTGAGATTATTGGTAGCGGCCCTTGTTTCACCTACTTCCACCGCAACTTCACCAGTGACATGTACGAGCTGGTGGGTTCCGTGATTATTTATTGTCAACGGTACTGATGCCACTTGAGTGTGTGCTCTTGTGGGTCCCCCATTCTCGAGTTTGCCTCACACTACGGTGATAACTTCTACGCCTACCCGTGCGATAATACAATCACTTTGTCGTTTGTTCTCGGTTCCTAGACGATGGCAATGGATATGCGCGATACAGTGCGTGGATGATCCGACGCAGGTACAGTGGTGTCAGATCACCGGGCCAAGTTTCTTTTAGCACATCCATCGCAGCGATCACCAATGGAGGGATCCTTGACTTCCGTCAACCCTGGTGGGTCGTTGCACGTTCCTCTTTCTAGGGGGGGAGAAATTCTCAGAGGGCTCATGTGCGAAAGGTGCGTTCTGCACGCTCTGAGGTAACGCGTTCCCAAGGTCATGTAAGCTTCCGCGCCGGATTCTTGGTCTTACCAATATGATGGCGGCGCAGATGCACCTATCTACGACTGCTAGCACGGTGGGAGGGTAGGCTTCGTGATATGTCAACAGGTGAAGGACAGTGGAGGGGAACACTAGTGTTGCGTCGGGGGACTTTCATTGGCAAGAAGGCAAGTCCTTGATGACTTATCTGACCATAGATCCATGGAGTACTTGATCGTGACCTTTGGCTTCATTCACGACACGAATATCACCAGTTACTTGATAGTGTTGTCAAATAGGTTTCTCCTAGACCCGTATGCCAGACAGAGTCACAAGTTATACTATTCAAGCATGTCCAAAAATCCGTAGAACAGGAACAGATCTAGTCATAGGTACGTAGTACAGGTAAACATCCATCAAAGCAAATTGATAATATTCTAAATCACAAAAGATAACTAACGCAACAAGTAAACCAGGGCAAATCGATAGTAGGGAATGGATAGTTTTTCTTAAAAAAAAAAAAAGGGGGGGGGGGGATTCAGGGACATGCCTACCCCATGGCAGAAATCATCGATGGGGTAGTTGAGCCATGTCTCTGGTGCTCCCAAAGCTTGTCCTTGGCCCGAACTTCGATGTTCTCGAACGACGCGCTTTGAGACAACTTGATACAATCGCGTGTTCCAAGGACAAGCAGCTCGAAGAAAAACGCCGATGCCGCTCGCCTGGATGCTTTGTGAGACACTTGAGCGAAGCTGATCGTCTTCTCTTCCTCGTCGTCTTCGGGCTGCAACTCCCGGCGGATGATTCCCAAGGCCTTCACTGTATTTCTGCTATAGCCCTTGCCTTCTCCTCCATTGGTCGAATCTTGGCTTTGAGAAGTCTGTGACGGCCGGACGTCGAACATGGCGATGGCAGAACTGACATCAGCATAAGCTTCTCCTTCCTCTGCGTCAACGGCAGGAGTCGACAGTCGACTTCTCTCTGACGGCGCAACACTTCTCGCACGTTCAGTCTCCATTTCGTGCTGCGCCAGGGAGAAATCGCCACCAACATCCATCCGAAAGCCATCTGTTCCGCCACTTATATCGCCGACATCACCAAAGTCGAACCCAGCCTCCGGAGCAGTGCTGGCACGATTGCCGATGGCCTCACTGGGGATGACAGCGCTCGGTGCGATGCTGACATCGCGTCTCCCTTGTTCAACCTCTTCTTCATGTGTGCTTTCTTCGACGCGTGGTCTCTTCCTCACACCCTTGTCAGGAGATGCGCCTCTCTTCTTGGAGGGCAATCCGCCCTGTAGGGGACGGATAAATAGTTCCGACAACTCGGGTGCCAGCCCAGGAGGGCCAGCACAAAAGAACGTTCCTTCTGGTGTGACTTTCGTCGGCAAAAAGTGTGCGAGTGGGTCATCTCGTATCTCCAAAAGGCGCATAACCATAGTAGAACGTGGAAGAAATTGCTGCTCGACGAGAATACCGCTGATGTCCCGCACCACCGGAGCACCTAAACCACGTCCCGCTCTAGCTCCAGGACCATCCGCCAGTTCGATCACAGAGTCGATGATTTGCTTCTTTTCTTTGGGCTTCCGCTTAGCTTTGGCCATATCCGGTTCTGGTTCCGGTTCCTCAAGTAGCTCTGGCTGAGCTACACGAGGGGTAAGGTTGAGGTCGATTGGTGGAGGGGTCTGAGGAGGTTCTGTGAGCGGGGATGCTAGCATGAAATCAGTATTGTGCTCACGGAAAACAACAAACGAGCTTACACATTCGCGAAGGAGAGCGTGTTTGCCCAGGTGTCTTTTCCCGCTCTGAAGGTAGGCCGTCTCCAAAATCAAGTCCAAGATCCAGGTCTGCACCTGCAACGTCCGGTCCGAATGGCATGTCGATGTCCATATCTGCACCAAAAGGGTGCTCAGATGCTTCCCTGCTTCTATAGGAAAGGATGTCAAGATCCTTGTCCCCTGCACGTCCATGGCCCATCATGGCCGAGTCTAGAGACTCGCGTGCACTACGCGGCACTGGTGCCTCCCTTCCCACTTCGACATTGCCGTCGACAACGCTGGTTCCATCCCTGACACTAACTGGACCGTCACCGAAATCAAGACCCAGGTCAAGCTCGCCGAAATCCTGTGAGCCAATGCCGTCAGGGGGTCCAAGATCAAAGCCATAACCTGAATCGTCTAGGTCGAGTTGGAAATCCTCTGCGGTCTGGAGTGTGATGTCGGCCTGGCGGGCGACGTGGTGTCCTTGAGGTTCGGCAATGCGATCTTCGAAATCAATGTCCCTTGGTGCATCGTTGGCTGGGTCATCAGTAGTTGAAGGAACAGACTCACCAATTAATGTCCGGAATGAGCACATCCAAATCGAGGTTTCCACCTTGAAGTGTGATGGCGTTGCGGTTAACGGCTAGTTGGTCCTCAGTCATGTCGACAAGACCTGGTCGAAACGCCTACAGCACGGGATATTACTCTGGCAGAGATAGAGGAAAGACGATGCTCACCATCTTTATCTTCAACAAGGCTTCGTTACAATCATCCAAAAGGTATTTCGCCTTTCTGCTATAGATTCTGACAACGCCTAGCAAAAGCTGACCACTTAGACGAAGAGCCATGACCTCGACTTCCTGGCCCATGATGGCGCCTGCGAGTGGGAGTAATTGGCATGATATTGCGCGTGATACTGAAAAATACTTGCCTGCGGCTTGCTGAATGTCAGTTTGCAGCGTTTGCGTCTTGGAGAGCTTGCGTTCCATGTGTGCAGCGAGCCATACTCTGGCCAACGGACCACGACGGGAGAGGATAGCCTCTGAGTAGAACTGGAGATGCGCCATCACGAGCCGAACACTGCGGTATAGGTCGACATACCATGTTGTAAAATCAAGAAGAAAATAAGGATAAGATGTACAAAAAAGAGGGGGGCGACTTGGACTGGTTGCGGTGGTGGCAAAGTCAACCAGCGGCGGCTGTGCAACTTGCTAGTGAACATGTTCCGCGCACGACTCAGGCCAGGTTTGCGTCTGCCTTGCTTGCTCTCTGTCTTCTCCTCTGAGCTTGATCGCAGGTCACCTTCATCGCCAATTATCCACCCAATCTTTACCAAAACCAAACCGAACGCCGTGGGCTTTCCACCCGGATGCAACTTTTGCGCGAACCTCCACCCTGATCACCCGTTGTCAGAAAGAGGCTCTCAGTCATGCCAGGGCAGAGCGGCGTCTCATTCCGATGTTGCGGCTCGTCCGCGAGATGAAGGTGGAGGACGTCAAGCCCGACCGCGTCATATACAACGCACTACTCGCTTGCATCGCTCAGGAGGGACTACCCTTGGAGGCGTGGGCCGTCATCGATGATATGACCGCCATGAGCATACCACCGGATCGTCAGTCTTACCATCATCTCTTGCACGTGAGCTCAACTCCCTCTGACCACGCAGCCCATTGATCCCCTCTAGGCTTCCAGATGGTCTTCGGCGAATGCCATGTGGCAGGTTGTAGATGAAATGAAAATACAAGGTATCGAACCAGACGCACAAACCTATGGTTTTATCATCGAACGTGCCACGTCGACGGAGAGCCTTGAGCTTGCTCTCCAGTATATGCACGAAATGGATACCCTCGGGCTTGTTCCCCGGCTCACCACCGCACAAGCTGTCATAAAGCTCGCCGCAGAGATGGATCTGCCAAAACTCGCCATCGAGATTGCCCAGGACTTTGAGTCCCGTTCTCCCCGCAGACTCGGCGGCGAAACGTGGATGTCCTGTCTCACGTCGTCCGCAGACACGCTTTATGTATGTTCGTGTCTACGCGTGTTCTCGTGCCCCCATCAACTGATACTTTACTTCCAGGGAGAAGGCGTCAAGTTTTGCTGGAAAATGACCGTACAAACGTTGAACATCACTCCCGACGAAGGGGCTTGTCTGTCCATTCTTCATACGTGCGCCCGCCATGGCTTTTCAGATCTGGCTTTGGACGTCATGCGGGTGGTTCAGAGGATAGGTGTGGATCCTTGGTGCGAACACCATTTTGCTCCGCTGGTTGAAGCCCTCTGCAAGGATGGGAAACTCAAGGATGCTTTGTGCATCTTGGACACGATGCGCCAACACTGTGTCAACCCCACTAGCGAAACAGTACGACCATTCACCGAGTTTTTGCAACAAGACGTAGACCGTATTGACGGCGTTTGGCGAGTCCTCGGTCAATGGCGGCAAGAGGGAAGTACGGTGGACCCCCTCGTCCTCAATTCGATCATTCGGGCATGTATCTCTCTGGGTGACCTGCATCGCGCTGTGGGTGCATACAAGTCCTTCCCTGATTATGAATGCAAGCCCAACGTTGAGACGTTCAACTCCCTTCTCTCGGGTTGCGTCGCTGCAAAGCACCGCGAACTTGGCAATAAACTCCTCTCAGACCTGAAAAAAGCCGGTGTCAGACCCGATGCCAAAACGTACGAACATGTCATACTACTGTGTCTGACCCAATCGACGTACGATGATGCATTTTTCTATCTCGAAGAGATGAAGACTCAAAAATTTGTCCCCCCGGCAAGAGTGTACAGCGCGATCGTCCAGAGGTGTGTGGCCGGGAGGGATTCGCGGTACTCGACGGCTCTCGTGGAGATGCACCGGTGCGGTTACGCGCTATCTCCAAGTCTGCGTCGGTTTCTGGCAGATTATGGTTTACTGCCTCCGCAGGACACCGCGACCAAGGAGCCGGACAAGGGGAGGGAATGACAGGACACGGACAGTTATAGAATAAGCACCGACCATCGTGTTTCGTGCTTGCCGGTCTGATATACATGATCTCGTTCCTGGTTCATATGGCGAGACGTCTGTCCCGTCGGCAAAGGTGGTCGCTTGCAGCAAGTCTCGACCTCGTCTTCGAGCCGGCTACGGGGGGATCTGAGCGTTCGGACAATCGAACAACGGTTGACACGTTGACGACATCGGTAGAGCCACCCCCCCTTCCAGTTGGAGGTGTACAGATATAGGTTCTGCCGCCATAGTAGGCCATCTGACACGCGAGGGTCGGTGGCAAGTAACATACTCTTGCATTGCAATATATATACGGGCGAGGCAACGGTACCAGCTGAACGGATCATCCCATCACCTCCTCCCATTTTCTCGATTTCAACGCAACAGTGCAACCAGCGACAGACTGAAAACGTTACCACACGATGACAACCTAAGCCCCACTGTCTCGCAGTTTCCCCCTCCCCCCCGACTTACTGTTACGTTTCCTTCACCCCTGCGAAAACCGGTTCCTCGTCCTCCCAGGGACTAAAATTAGGCTTCCGAACCAACGGCGACGATTGCAGCCACACAGGAAGCGCACAATCCTTCTCTCCGACACCCTTTCCCTGTGTTTCCGTATGGACACGCACGGGTGATGAAGGAATACTTTCCACGTCGCTCAGACTTAGGAGACGTTCAAGACTTGCGTTCGTTGACCCACCCAATGCCCGTTGCAATGCCTCGCGCTCCGCACGAGAAGGGGCAAATGCACGAAGCAAGGAATGCCCAGAGGACGTAATGCTCGGCGTAAGACCAGTAGGATTCAGTGCATCATAGGAGGGCGCAGAAGGCGTGGACATATCGGCACTGCCAGCCCTATCTGACGTAGGCCTCGTAAGATGGAACACTTTTGCATCTGGATTGAGGTTGCTCCGATGTTTTTCGTTCCTAGAAAAGGAGAACAGCCCTTTGGAAGTAGTCTCTTTCCCTTTTCTCGCAGCTTCCTGAAGGCCAATACCGGGTGCGAGTGTCTCTTGCGCGGTGGTGTCATTGCACGTCGGCAACAGGTCAGGACCAGACTCTTCCTGAGCACGGCAAAGGTCAGACAGGTCTTGCTCAGGCTCAATCTCCAGAGAGCGTCCAATGTGTCTAACAGGTGAGGATGTCAATGCACCACCCTGCATACCGGAGCTTCCCCTCCAGTCTGCTGAGGGAGAATCGAGGACACTGATCAAGCTGCTTGGAATGAATGCTGCTGAAGGAGTTGGTGGATCACAGAAAGGTGAGAACGAAGCGACCTGTCCGGGTTGAAAGTAACCGTTATGACCGTGATCAGAGCAAGGCGGTAATGTTGAATCAACGCAAGATGGGTCATCATTAAGGATGGTGTAACCCTGAGCACGAAGAACTAGGAGAAACATTCGAGTCACTATTCGTGTTGTCACAGAGTTCAATGACGCACCCGAGGAGAGCCCCACATGCTCTGAAGGGTGCAAAGTATCCCTTGGTTCTGATCCAGTGTCGCATCGGACGTGTTCTGACCTCATTGACGATGCTAGAACATCGTCTACGGGGACGTCAAACGGGTTATAAGATGAAGGCCATGTAGAGTTATCCGTTCTCCCATAGTTGGACTGGTGGATGACACTGTCATTTCCAACACTCAGGTAGGATGGGTCAGTTGATTCGAGGTATGCCTTGTGAAGCTGGCCACGATGTTGTGCAGTACGGAGTCGAGACTTGCTCTGGTCGATTTTCTCTTCTAATTCCCGTGCACGGGTGTTCAGCGCAAGAACGACCTCCTCTGCTACCCGCACCTCCTTCCTCTTCCTTTCCAACTCACAGATCAGTTCCTGCCCCTCTACGGTGTTAGGATCCTCGGATTCGGTGGTGAGTACTCCAAGGTCATATGCCATCCGCTCTTTCAACCTTTGAATTTCCAGCTCTAGCTCCTCCACCCTACGCATGGCGGAGTCCTTGGCACTGCGGGCAATTTTCTTTTTCTTTTCTGCCTCTCGTTTGTTTGTCTCTGCCAGACGCCTGGCTTCCTCCAAGGTTTTGGTACGAGCCCGGCCGTCCAATCGCTTTTGGTCGTCCTCCCGCCTCCTTGAACGGAGATCACCGAGCTCGATTTCGAGTAAATCGCGAGACTGATTAGCGACATTCTGAGCTTCTTGAAACTGGTTCTGAAGGTCATGAATGGATGACTGTGCAGCCGATATCTGTCTCAAAACTTCTGCAATGGTTGGTGAATGATCGGACGTTCCAGGGGCAGAGGAACTACGAGCAATCGGAGGAGCATGAACAGCAATATGCTTCTGGTCCATCATTGAGTGAGAAGACAATTGTGGCGTCACTGGGAGGAAGTCGTGGTGACGATGGTCGGCATGCAAGGGAAGGGATGCAGACTTTGGTAGTGGTGGTGGCGAGGAATTACGATGTAGAGTGGTGCCGGACCGCTGGGTGGAACGTTCTCGGTTGCGAAGTTTGGGTGGTGACCCGCGTGATGACGGGCGGGGACAAGGTGTTAGCTTGGCAAAGGAGAGGCCTAGTCAAGCGTTAAACGAGGAGTGTATTTGGGACCTTGCGAGAAATTTACCCTCATAATCATGGAATTGGTCCAAGGCCTTGAAACCAAGAATGCCAGAGCTCCAACCTTGAACGTCTTTGGAACGGATCAAGGCGTCATAATGCCAAGAGTCAACTAGACCGCCCCGCCACCAGCGTCCGAATGCACCGATGAACCAAAAATCGGAAGAAACAAAGGCATCGAGTTCCGAGCGATGGGAGAGGTGGTTATGCGTGATATTTGAGCAACGGCCATTGACGGGGACTGCGGCACCTCGAGTTGTGGCGATCGTACAGATGCCAAAGCTGTGGAGGACGTGCTTTGGGGTGCGGAGGGAAACGGAAGCACGATTGGCGAAATGGAAGGGAAGGGTGGTACGATCTACTGTGGGCTTGCGGTCTGAGCCGTGCGTGCACGAACGGGAAGAGGAGGAATCGAGTTCGGCGGTAGAATCATCTGCAAGATCATCCAAGTGACTTAAATGCTGGCGAAAAGACTGTTCCGTGAGATAAGACCTGAAGGAAATTTCAGTCGGATTGGTGAGGTAGGCTGATGGGAGGGATTTCGAGCAGGAGATGTGAGAACGAGAAGGGACAAGTGACTATGGTGCTCACCAAGGATAAGGGCAACCGCGAGGAAGACGAGGGCACAGATGAAGGATCGAAACCCAGGTTTGTTGTGCATAGATTGGCCCCAGATAGGGACAGGAGTCCACGGGGAGAGAAGACTGAGACCGCCAACGGATAAGCTCATGAGCCAGAGGACGAAGCTTGTGTGAGTTCGTGCAAGCCAGATGGCCTGGTGAGAGTGAGGATGGGCGGTGTGATGGGTGTGATTGATTGCGGACACGGTTGCGAAGGGGACGGCCGCGCCACAGACGTACGGGATCAATGCTCGCCGTTACCGACGACGTCGACGAAGAAAAGACAGCGGTGTCAGCTGTGAAGGATCGCAAGCCGGAGTAGGAAAATTGGTACGTAAAACGTACACAATTTCCCACCCACGCTGCATGTCGACACCCCCTCGTCTCGCTCGTCGTCAGGGTCAACGTCGTCGCCGTCTCGCCGTGCTTGTTCTGAACCGGGTCCTGTGGTCGTCCCCATCCAGCAGCGTCGGTCCGCTCTCAGAAAAAAAAAAAAAAAAACTGTCCCAGGGAGGATTCGAACCTCCGGCTTCACGGTCTGCCATACCACAACGTGATGATTTAACCACTAATCGACAAGGACACGACGTCGGGCAACCACTCTATTTACCCCCTCCAAGGCTGAGAACTCTGGGGCAGGAATCGTCGTGGACATTAAATTGACCCCAGAGAACGCCACGCCGAGAGAAGCCTTCTCCACTTCCCGTCCTGATAGAGTTGACAGCACACGGGCACCAGAGAGGTGGCCCGTTCAGTACATCGTTGTGTTTTCCGGGGTCTATTTCTATGCCTGAGCACTTGAGCGACTCGCCGTCCAAGTGTTGCCATCATCAAACACTGGCGAGAAGCGACCGGCTGCGATGCGCCATATGTGCGAGAGAGGATTGTGCCAGTGGTGAGCGATAAGGTCATCGTCGGAGCATGGTTGCTTTATGTAAGCTGCACCAACCTGCATCGGAGTGGCGGACCACTTCAAAGTGCGAGCTCTGCTCCCCCACCTTTCTTGTCACCTTTCGTCCATCAGCCCCCCCACCATGAGAAAGATATCGTACGTTGTCACTTTTGTTGCCGTTTTTGTCGTTCTCGTCGTCGTACGTGCCCTCCGGCTCCCTCGTACAGCTGCGGCTCACCTCTCCTTGAAGAACATCTTGTCTGCACGTTTCCCCGACTGGTTCGCCGGAACCCCGTGTTCTTAGCCGGTCACCAAACCTGACACCTTGATTTGAAGGCTCGTCACCACCTATGGACATAACGTTCCAAACGCAACTTCGACCATCCGGTACGGATTGATGCAACGTTGCGAACGCACCCTAGTCAGCATCCCTGGCCCAAGCAGTGGGCGTCTCGAATACTCCGATTATCAATGTCGCCACTTCCCTCTCAGGGTTCAAGACGGGTGTGAAGACGAAAATCGTCTAGCCTGTGCCGAATGGGTCTCCGCTCAATATTTCACTGAACTTGGCATCGGTTTCGCTGCCATGGCACTGGTTGCCTTGCTCATCGGCGTGAGCACACACTCCAGGCGTCGCAGGGTCTGGAGAGCCGTTGCAGGTCTAGTCCTGCTCCACGGTACGCGTCTCGCTATCTCGTCATGGGCTGATACCTACTTTCTGCAGCCGTCTTCCAGCTAGTCACATTTGCTCTTGTGACTGACGTTTACAGCAGGAGCGTGTTTGATGCGTTCGAACATGCTAGACCCGGTAAGGCATTTCTACATGAGAAACCGATCAGCATTCACCCGTCGCAGGGCTGGGCTACGTGTTCAACGCCATCTCTTGGATCGCCGGCTTCCTCGTTGGCGTTGCTGTCATCGTGACTGGCGTTGCTGCAGACCGCGGTCACCGATGGGCCGCTGGGAACAGAGCTTATCGATGCATCTCCGACTGAACGAGCACTTTTCACGTCTCAATGCCAGACCCCAGCCCTTCCAAGTCTCTATTTTATTTTATTTCTGTTCTTCTTCTTGATACTTGATTCATTACGCCCACTGCCATCGCTCTTCCATACCTGATCTATCTAGAGTCGAGCCCATTTTGTCGATCTGTTACGCTAGTCCTAAATACCAACAGAACCACCATGCTACTGCGAATGCCACCCCTGAAAGAGAAAATCTCCCTCCCAGACCCCTCACAGCCGTTCATCCGGATAGTCTACTTTGTCATACAGTCGCAGCGTCTCGTTCCAATCCCTCTTCCTCCTTCTCTGCAAGGAAAAATATTTGGCACCACTTTCCCATCTGCTTTTGATTCGACCTTTTTGCTGACCGCCGCATTCCAGGAAGTCTCTCTCCGGATTTTGCGGGAGGTCCAAGTCTTCTACCGCCAGCTTCATGATACGCGAATACAGAACATTTCGCGTTTCGCGTACTGCCTTTAGTGTAATTGGACCAACCCAAAGCAGACGCAACAAAGCGGCGAACGCTCTGAAAGCTGAGATGGCATCTTCCAGCCATCTCAACGTCATCCACATCAGTGCCGGCACCAAAAACACGGTAACCACGGTAAATGGTAGTGTGAGCAGGACGGATAAAGTCCAGACAAATATACCCGAGAGTAAGCCGTACACGAGCTTGTACTGTGCAATTTCATCCCACGTGTCCCAGATGGGCCCGGTCTTCTTAAAATTGTATACACCGTAGAAGGTCGTGACGAAGACTGGCGCCCATAGTACGAGTCCGGGGAGGGAAATGGATATCAGACAAAGGAACCATGTGAGACGGATGAGCATCCGGAATATGATCGTGCGCCAATGTAACGGCCGTCGAATACGGTCATCCTTGAGGCCCCAGTGTACAAGCTTATCTTGATATCTCTGTCGGACCTGATAAACAAGAGTCGCATGTGTAGCGAAGCGCTAGTTACCTTCAAGTCGGTACGTAGTGCATTGATCTCGTTTTCCTTTTCATGCTGGCCGGAACTCGCTTCGCATAGCTTGAATGCTTCGACAAAGGTTCGCGTTACGCGCACAAAGTCCCCTAGAGTCATCGATGTCCCTAATGGGGCATAGATACGAGCGGCAAGTTTGGCAGACCGAATTAGGTCCCAAGATGGCGCATCAATAGTTTGAGAACTAATCAGCTCATGCATCCGTGCTGTGACCTCTCGAATGCAGGCAAAGTCCACAGGGGCGAGAAGCTCTGGGTTCTCCTACGCGATGAAAATTTAGGACAGGCAGAGATATAGAAACCCTCCTTGCTCATACCTTTGGAGTGAACTTCATGGGAGGATTAAAGGCGACCAACACATCGGAGCGGAAATGCTGTCGATGCCTTTCAAAGTTGAACAAGGGAGTAAAACTTGGCCAAACAGAACCACTTGCATATATGTAATGGAGCAGGTCAGAATGGATATGGAGAAGTTGGGTTTGTCGCGATTTCGGGTGAGGACATCAGAAACAAGCCTCGCAACTGAAATGGATACTTCAGCGAATGTGATCGATGCGGCCACAGACAAACGAACCACCGGTTTTCAGAGGAGCTATGGTGGGATGATAGCGGCTCATGCCTTCCGGAAACAAACATACAGCATCACCAGTTTCGAGTGCCTACAGGTTTCGGATAAGCCGCAATATACGCAAGAACTAGGGATGGATGGATCTTACTGCCATGAGCGCTTCCATCACCTCGGAGTTGTCAATGTCAACTTCAGGAAAGTCTTTGCGTCTCTTGATGGGGACAGTTCCGGCAGACTCGATAAGCCAGCTAATAAATGTCTTGCGCCCAAACTGGGTAGACTTGGCGGTCAGGCGCAGCATATTGCGTGTCTAGTAGATCTGACTCAGCAGGTGAGCATTGAAGGTATCGCTCGTGATTACCCTGGGAGGAATGGTGGCGACCAGGAGACTATGGAGAAGGGGCCGAGTTATAAGTAAAGAACATCCGGTGAGTGACGGTACACATACAGAGCATCTGTCAGTGAGTTGCTGTGGTTCGCACATACAATACTAGGTTTAGATTAGGGCTGCTGCTGGGAATTGGACAGAGTGGAGCTTCTTGTACCAAGGTTCTCCGGTCTTGGGAATGTATTCAGTATTCTCCACAACTATTGCCCCATAGAAAATCTTGAGGACGAAGCGAAAAAGAAGGCTAATAGGCAGTTGAACGGTAGCGTAGAGAGAGAGAAAGGAATACAAACCGAATGAGAACGTACGACCAAGGAGCGGGAGAACCGCGCGGCATAAGGGCACAAGTCATAGCTGTGCAACACACCTTGACTTGGTACAGCACATCAGAATGGAGACAGCATTGGCAAAAATTCGGCCGCATACATCCTCCTCTCTTCCCCACCAGAAGACACCCGCGACGCTCCTCAATGTACTCGAGTCTACCTTGACAGAGACGCACACAGATCGCACACCAACTGCCTACTTCGCTACACTGATAACCACCCTTGATGGCACGTTGCAAAAGAAAGACACCGCACTAGGCGATGGTGATGTTCTACCAGCCGTTCTCTACCTGCTTGCCTTGGTAGCACCTTTTGTCCCCCATCCGGTCATCCAGTCAAGTCTGAGCACCCTTCTCTCTCTCACTGCACCCTTGTACCCTTCCCTTTCAGATCATGCCCCTTCACTAAGATCTCAGCTTACCCTGTATAACTCCATTTTCCGTGCTCTTGATCGATCACAACTAGACACACCGGTCGTGCGCCAATCCTTTGCGACCGCCTTGCAACTGTCTCTAGATAACCGACCAAAAGTCCGCAAGCGAGCCGTCGATCTGGTCTACGATGTATTGTCAAATCCACCAAGCCCACTTCTATGCCACCCATATGCCGAATGCGTTGCTGAGTGGATGCAAAGTTCCCTCCATCAAGCTGGCTCTGGTGTCCTGCCAAAATCAAAAACTGCTATAAAGGAATTTCCGGCTGACAACGCTGTTCGCCTCCTTGCATTGCTGCGTCCTATTCTACCCAATCTCCCACTCGATGTAAGCACCATGTTCGAGTGCTCGAGTTAGACCCTGACTGGCAAGAAAAGGCTATTCTACCGGTTACAACCACCCTTATTGCCTTGCCTAGACTTGGTAACCCGTATTTGTCACAATCCTCCTACTCAATCCTTTCCGACTTACTCTCGGTCTCTGTCAAATCAGGTACTAAGAGCAGTACAGAGCAGATCCCCGTAGTGCTGAATGCCGTGCTATCGTCCCCACCGCCCAAGTCGGACGTCACTGTTACTCCATCGTGGTTGCGAGTCTTGGGAGACGTAATGCTTGCTTATCGTTCTGCGGATCCAGAGGCTGCATCACATGAATTCATCAAAATCTGGAAAACTGTCTGGTCCTTCTTTGAGACAAGTCATGCACAAACACGGAAAGCTGTCGCACAGGTGCTTGAGTCGCTCGTCCGATGCATTACGTTGTCTATGGCTCGTACAGCTGTGATGGACGCACCGGACGGTAGATCACCCATCAGGGTTGTTGTTGAACAAATTACAAAAGCTTTAGACTCTTTGGCTTACGCGCCGGCCATCCCAGAGTTACTACTTGTCGTATCCTCGCTCATCCTCGGCCTCAGTATGCGCCTCGAAAACACCATCGCAGCAGAGACATTACTCTTATCCCTGGTACAGAAAATTGTCAACCTTCGGGTTCAAAAGAATTTCGAACACAAGGAGGCTGCAGATAGTGTCGTATCGACAGCAATGAGAGTATTGGGTCCAGCTGTCGTGCTCGAGGCAATGCCGTTGAACCTGGAGCCCCAGGATCGGTTTGTAATTATCCCCCATTTTTTTCGTCGATTGATTGAATTCTTTCGCAGTCAAGCAGGGCGTGAGCCTCGCGCGTTCTTGTTACCAATGCTTGCCCAGCCACATCCCTCACCCCTGGGACATTTCGTCTCCTACTTTGTTCCCCTGAGCGAGCGGATGTTCAATCTTCAACAGAAAGCCGAGGCTGGTGGTAGACCGTCTGAGGCAAAGGTCTGGAGTGTGCTCATTTCTCAGGTTTGGGTGGGCTTCGCAGGATACTGTCATGCATCTCCAGACACTAAAAACGCAAGTACTCGAACATCATGCCCTTTCAAGCCCTTTTATCTGACACTCTACAGGCGCTCACACCGACTTTCTCTCAACTTTTATCTCAATTACTGTATACACAACCTGAGCTTCGACTCTCAGTACTCAAGGGCCTCAAGTCTCTGGTCGAATCCAGTCTCGCCGTATCACAAGCTGATCCTGAACGCTCAGCCGAAAATTCCGCTGTGGGAAGCCCCATCACTCGCGAAGAGGCGATCCAGAACATCACTTTCCTGAAAACGCAGGTAGAGAGCTGGTTCTCCGTATTCTTCAACGTCTTTGGTAGTGTCGAAAGAGAGAGCAGGGGCTTTGTTGGAGATGTCATCAGTGTTTGGGCAAATATTGCTGATCCTGAGGTAATCTCGAAAGCATATCGCAAGGTTGTCGAGCTGTTCGGGCAGAACCTTCAAAAGCTCATCGCTACTCCAGACATTCAGCGAAACGCGAACGTGACCATTATGACTCAAGATTTGCTCATACTACTCTTACCCTATCTGCAAGCGCAGGAGATGACTTCTCTCGTCCAGATCTGCATGACGAGCGAAGTGCTGTGCTGCAAGGACAGCGGCGTACAAAAACGAGGTTACAAGGTCCTCGCCAAGATATTAAGTAACGGGAAAGTACCAACTGACACGCTTGTAACCTTACAACAACTTGACGCCTTCACTACGGGTCTTTCACCTGCCGCTAAAAAGGATCGTTTCGTGTTATTGACCAGTCTCATACCAAACATCCCGCCAACGTCACTACACATCGTCCCATCTCTTATTCCCGAGGCCGTGCTAGGAACCAAGGAACCATCCGAGAAGGCTCGATCGGCTGCCTTCGAGCTCACCGTATGTATGGGCGAAAGGATGAGTAAGGGTGGACTAGTCCGGAGACAGATGCTTGACGGTATGGATGAAGATATTCCTGAAGGTTCGTGCTTCCGGGTAGGCATTTCTGTCAGACTGCACATTTTGATGTACACCACCCAGCAAATGCTAGCATAAACGAGTACATAACTATGGTTGCTGGCGGACTAGCGGGGGCGACACCCCACATGATTAGCGCAACCGTCACCGCGATCTCGCGGCTTGTTTTCGAGTTCAAAGGTCTGGACACGGCGTGCCCTACGTATACGTCTTCTAATGAACTACCCCATGCAGATACTATCGATTCACAGATGCAGGTCGAAATTTTTACTACCCTTCTTGTTTTCTTATCTTCGTCAAATCGCGAGATTGTCAAGTCCACCCTTGGTTATATCAAATTAGCAGTCCATACGATGTCTCCTGACCTCCTCCGGCCCCATCTAAGCAGTTTGGTGCCTGCGCTTTTCGCGTGGTCACACGACCATAAGAATCATTTCAAGGCAAAAGTGCGCCACATTTTCGAGCGGATGATACGACGTTTTGGATGGAACGACGTATATCAAGCTGCTGGTGAAGAGCAGGCTTCCAAGGTTCTCGTAAACATTAAGAAACGAAAGGAGAGGGCCAAGCGCAGAAGGACTTGCAAAGAGGACGAAGAAGAGGGAGGGGTAGGTATATTTCTGCATGATGTTTACGAGTTACTGATCATCCTCCCAGGTACCATCTGGGAAAGTGGCGATGGGCGACGCTTTTGAAGATGTTCTCTACGGCAGTGAGAGCGAGCTCGATGAAAGCGACGACGAAGGGCAAGAGCAACGAGAGGGTAGCTCTAAGCGCAAGGGCAACCAACATGGTTTACGTCTCCGCGTAGACGACGACGAACCGATGGACCTCTTGCAGGGCGCAGTCTCGCGAATTACGAGTACGTACGACGCGAACTTTATCTGCGTCTTGCTGACCGTACCTGTTATGCAGATGTGAAAGCGGATCGCAGGCGAAAACCTGGGCAGGATGCCAACCGTTTCAAAACCGACGAAAGGAGTGGGAAGCTGGTCATTCCCGCGGAAGAGTCCGACTCGGACATCGAGGTCAGTGCTTGCAAGGCGGCCAAAGATGTTGCAGGAAGCGCATACAAAGAAGGCGTCGCCTCTGTGGACGGTATTGCACGCGGACACAACGGACGCATCAAATTCAATAAAGACACGAAAAAGCGCGGACGGGAGAACGAGGATGACGATGGAGACATTGAGATGGCTGATGTCGGGACACCAGCAAAATCAAAAATGAACAAACGACGTTCGGAAGTTAAACTCGGACGCGAATTCAAGGCAAAGGTATGTTATTCGTGAAAACGATCTATATTGGTGGTCTCAATGATAGTATCGGTATGTAGAAAGCGGGAGGTGACGTTGCAAAGGGCAAACTCGATCCCTACGCATATCTACCTCTGTCTCAAGCCGCGAAAAGAAGAGGCCGCGATCGGATCGGGATTGCTAGCAAGCGGTGACCTTCATATGTAGACAGCCATTTTGTCGTGGTGTATTACAGACTGTCAGTCATATAGCGTATGGTCATGTGGTGTGCCAAAAAGACCGTGAGCCCATGCTGTGGGTTGTGTCCAGGTAGATATGACTGATGTGCTCCCCAACGCCTTGGCCGTCACCGTCGCGAGGAGTTGTGCATCCGACCTATTGTCTCCCTCCATGACGTACTGCAACAGACAGACCGTTGGTATCTGCCATGAATCGGGAATGGACGATAGCAACCTGCGAGCGATACCGCCACCGGGAATGAATGGGACATGCCAGGAACTGCCCTCAGAAGAGTGATCTCGGGGTAGTGGGGAAGAATAAGGGGGGACTAGTAAACCGGCGAGGGAAGCGAGTGGACCTCTAGCTAGGGGCGGAGAGACTGGAGGCTGAATGAACGTTGTTGGTGTACTATGTGAGGACTACTGGTGAGACAATAGACAGTACGTTGTAGAGACTGTCGCTTACTGCATCTGCGTGTCCGTTCTATCAGACGTGTCGACGCCCCCCATGAAGATCACTGCTGAGACGCCGGAATTACGAATGAAGTCGAGAAGGGTGTCGGTAAACGGTTGCTTAAACGACTGCCAGAAATGATGACTGGCGAGAAACGGTTGTCAGCCAGCGCCGACCTACCTTGAGCACGGGAGAACGTTGCTGGACGATTGCGATCTTGCTGCTCACATCGCCAAACACTGTCCGAGTACAAATCGTCCAGATGTCTCCAACCGGTTGGATAGTGGGCGACGGCTTACGTTCAATTGGGGTAGTCAAACCGACGCTACCGTCCTCACATGCACCGACCACTGGAACCAAATATCTTGGATCGAACACGCCTACGCGGTGCAGCTTAAGCGACGCAATGAACAGATCGGCCGCCAGTTGTGCTACATTTCCGACAGATACTACAGGCTGCGTGGGATCGTGAGATCTATCAACCTCAGGCGAGATGGAACACTACGCACCACGAGGAGTACCCTCCCCGAAAGCCTGTATGTGGTACTGAGTGGTCGATAGCAAGACATGATAATGCAGCAGTCTTTCTCACCAGACTGGTATCCCGTCGGCGTGACTGAACCTTATGAGGCGTCGGGGCTCATACAGCCCAGGTCTCTGGTAGTATATCGGATAGTACATCCGCCTGTCAATCGTTTCTGTGACGCGGAAGAGCGGGGTTCGACTCCCCGCCAGAGAGTAAAACATTCGCTGCTTTTTTTGATCTCAACCACTAGAGGCACCTGGAGAGTACCCGCAGAACGCGCTACTTTGTTGACGTCCTTATGGCGTACAAGTATATCAGTCTACGGCACTACTTTAACTTTTCCACTATTTCAGGCACGACGTCGAATAGGTCTGCCACGAGCCCAACGTCGGCTACTTGGAATATGGGAGCGTCGGGATCCTTGGTCATGTCAGACAGCGTAACATCGGAAAGCTGCAACTTACCTTGTTGATGGCAACAATAAGCTTAGAGTCTTTCATGCCAGCGAGGTGTTGGATCGCCCCCGATATCCCGAGTGCTATGTACAGCTCAGGCGCAACAACCTTACCAGTCTGTCCAACTTGCAATGAATTATCCGCGTAGCCCGCATCAACGGCCGCTCGCGAAGCGCCAACCGCGGCTCCCAGTGCATCCGCGAGGGGATACAGAGTAGCCCGGAACGTCTCGGCATTTTTGAGTGCCCGACCACCAGATACCACTCGACTGGCAACCCCCAAGTCGGGACGATCAGACTTGCTAAGCGAAGTAGAGATATGGCTTGATGGGGAGTTGGAAACTTCTACAGGATCGAGGTTTACGGTGTCTGCCTCTACCTCGCCTGGTGCAGCAGCGGCGAAGGCGGTCGACCGCACGGTGAAAAACTTGGTGGGTATCGAAGACGGTGCTCGAACCGTTGAGATGGCATTTCCTGCGTAAATCGGCCGAGAAAATGTCGTACTATTGGAGGCGATATCATGTTCGACCGACGTGACGTCAGACACAGCCGGAACATCGAATTTTGCAGCAACTCGAGGCAGAATCGATTTAGCGGACGAGGAGTGAGCTGACACGACGTGGGTAAACGGAGAACTGCCAGAGAGGACCTTCTCCAAGAGTGGAGCGACAATCTCTGGTAGTGGCGTGGAGTACTGCGGAGATACGGAATGGAGCACAGTATCTAGTCCCCTTAACCTACAATGATGGGCAAGTTAGTAGGCATTATGAAGGTGGGAAGACAGACATGCTTCTTTGCCTGGTCTAACACGCTTGCGACTTGGTCCTGCGCACCTGCAAGGAGACCGGTCACCTTGCCACCGAGCTGGGCAGCAGCAGTCAGTGCGGAAAGGGACGCAGACTCGAGTCTGCCATCACGGTGCTCCAAGAACACTAGGGCGTGCGGTGGTGGAAAAGTAGCATAACTTCTTATGAGCGCTCTGCTCAGCGCCGCTGTTTTGATGCGGAGCATGGCAAGTGAATGACAGGTAGCAATGAAGCCGGCTATTGCTCCTTCGTGAGCACGTGATTGGACGCGTACTATCCCAACCGCCTGCGTCACTCCTTACGGACGCCTGCAGCAAATGTCGTTACAAGGCTTAATATCTGGCTCCGAGTGTGCTGTGTCTTCGAATCCGTTGGCGCAGGTCCTCAAGCACGCCGATGGCGACAGAAGCTTGCAACAGGTGTGTACTCTTCGGGTCCACGTCTTGCAATCAGCCAAGGTTTTGTCAGGACCGGGTCGAAGGACCTTCATCGTCTCGAGTATGATGCCCTCCTCTATTTCCGCTATTTTTGTTCAAGTGTCGATACAGTTACAACATCTGCCGGGAAGTTTGCCAGCACAAGCGGTAGAGCAAGACATCGAGATGGCCAGGCAGTTTTTCGGACCCATGGCATCATTAGCACCGTCTCTTGCACTCACGTCTCCGGTCCCCCACACCGAGCTTTCCCGTTTTCCCGAGGCCAACGGGCGAATCGATCTCAATCACGCCTGGACTAGAGGAATTCAACAGCGACAACTAGCGCTCCACGACAGCGCAAACCAGGTTCCGTGGGCTTCCGAATTCACTCAAGTGCGCAATCAGGTCATTCCTGGCCTTTCCACACAGCAACCAGGACAACTAATTTCGGACGGTACGTATTTGTACTGTTTGCATTCGTGTATTTTCTGAAGCAGAACCAACAAGTTCAACATCGTTACACGGGTCTCAGTGTTCCGTACAACCACTCTGTGTCCAGCACCATGTATGGATCCAATCTGATTGGCCCTGCTTTGTACCAAGGTTTCAATCCCGCCATTCACGCCGTGTCATCCGACAAAGGAAAAGCCAAGGCCCGGGATGTGGATTTTGAGGCTGCATTTGCGCAGGCGGTCGCCTCCCTCAGTATTACTGACGTCAATAGTTCCGCAAGGATCGTGGAATTGGACTCCGTTTCTACTCCTGCCGAGCCAGTAACTGAAGATGCCGAAACTGGCACAGAACTCCACGAGTTAGATTTCTCCCTTTAAATTTCTTGTATCCGTGTCTTATCGTGACCTCACTCTTTATCAGGGTCTGGCAGCATTTACAGGAGTCCAACGCGCTACCGAAGGGTGAAGACCTAGCGAAGTGGGAATTGGAATTCAATCAGCTCATGACAGCTCAGCGTGAAGAACTGGAACAAGCTTATGGTGGGGCAATGCAAGATGCATGGGAGAACGGAATAGGCAATTTCACCGACAACGTGAATTCCAAGTTCGATGAGCTCGGATACCCCATTTTAGCCGATTATGTTTTCGGTGAGGCTCACTTTGCGTTTCTTCGCGGTGCAATTGTCGAGGTTGAACTAGAACAAAACAACCCGTTCCTCCAACCCTCCACGTCAATTCGGTCTCCGTTGAGCGAGGCGAAGGCGCTCTTGGAACGCAATGGATCATTGTCGGAGGCTGCGTTGTTATTAGAAGCGGCCATTCAGACAGGCGAACTTGGTGACTGTGGATATGAGACCTGGATACTTCTGGGAGAAACAAGAAGTATGGATGAGCGCGAGGAACAAGGTTTGCGCGCTCTCATGGAGGGAGTTCGAAGGGCAGAAGCTGCGGGTGTAGACGGAGCAGGCATGTTGGTACGATTGTGTCATTCTCGGATCATCGACAAGGTTCAATGATCTTTCCAGTCGCTTGCGATATCATTCACTAACGAATCATACGACCGGGCATCACATCATATGCTCTGGCGTTGGTTACGTGCACGGTTCCCGACGTTTCCGATACATGATGACGTCGAGAAAGCCGTTCGGTCCCACTCAACGTGGGATTCTCATGACCGCCTCACTGATACCTTTTTATCCCTTGCAAGGCAGCAGTATGACCAGGGTATAGTTGATCCTGATGTCCAGGTGGGACTCGGTGTCCTATTTTATAACAAAGAGGAATATGATCGTGCGAAAGACTGCTTTGAGAGTGCCTTATCTCAACGTCCCCGGGTGGGTTTTGTGCATTTTTGGGATATCATCAGACTGACCCATCTCTCAGGACTATCTCCTGTGGAATCGGCTTGGTTCGTCTTTGTCCAATGGCCGTAAACCAGAGGAAGCTCTGGGTGCATACAGAGAAGCGCTAAGTCTCCGTCCGACGTACACACGTGCGATCTACAACGTCGGAGTTGCCTGTAAGTAGGATGTACTTTTTTTTTCTTTGTGGAAATATTGGTGGTTGTACAGGTCTGAACATTGGCGCCCACAAAGAGGCTGCGGAGCATTTCCTTAGTGCTCTTGAGCTGCAGGAGTCAACGGGGGATAGACAAACAAGTGACCAACTTTGGCTTACTTTAAGGCGCGCCTTTTTACAAATGGTGAGTCGAGTCGTTGTCATTATCCACTTCCCTCTTGACCTCCATTCCAAAGGATCGTGACGACCTAGCAGGGTTGGCTAGACCCGAGAGTCACGCTGCATTGCAAGTCTTCCGGCAGCACGGCTTTGATTTCTAGATAGGCAGCTCAGAGCAACTTGTACTATCATATACATAGATGGATGAGCGTGGGTCAGTCTATCTGTGGTCTCGGAAGTGTCAGTGATGCAAAGGTGTCGAGCGCGGAATAAACTGGATGAAATGCGAGTGATGGCGTTCGGGCGTGTGCACAGAATGAGATGAGGGTCGAGGAGTCAACGGATTGAGTTGGACACCCTAAACGATACCCTAAACGACGCTTTTCCTTACACCTGTGTACTGAATTACATTGTGACGTTTCCCTGTGGTGGTGGGCAATGCCTGCGAAGTTTGCGTGCCGACTCCCACACCACTGTGAAGTGGTAGCGTGCGGGGGGACATGAAACCGCAGAATATGAAGAACATTTGTCATTTTGAGGCTTAGTGATTGCGGAAGAATCGTATATAAATATCACGAGCAATAGTAATTTTAGAGCAGATTTTAGAATCAGGCCTCTGTTTGTTGTATACAGCACTCTCTAGCAAGAGATGTATATCTTACAGAGTAAAATTCAAAATTCTGCTCTAAAAATCATCAAGAGGGAATTAAAATAAACCAAAGTGTTGCGGAGATCAAAGGAATCCAACCACAGGATCTCTCTAAGAAGTCCGAACGAGAAAGTGACCTGTATGGAGCCCCACAAGCGCGAATTTACACAGTGTGCCTTGTTATCCCCACAGCCTATCCTATAACATTCATTCACTCATTATTCATGGTATTCTAGATAAATCTCATTAATTCTATTATGGTCCACAGCTTCTCCTTTGAGAGGCAAAAAAGTGAGTGTCTGCAAGTCAAAAGGAGGCCTTGATTGCAACTTTGATAGCAGCTGAATGTGATCTTGCATCTATGCCACCAACCAATGACTTGAATGAAGGCATGCTAGTATTATTCATATGGCATGCATGTGAAAAACCATCAAGCACCATTGCCCACTTCTTAGATCAAGCTGCATTTTCACAAAATAGAATTCAAGATTTCATGAATTTAATTTTTATCAATGAAGATTATGCTCATATCCAATGTGAGGCACACCAGATTGACTCCAGCAATATTGAGCAGCATCATCATGAGGATCTCATTAAGCATAAATAGAATATTGCCATTGTAGCTTAGAAGAAAGCTAACAACAGACTAGCAGATATAATAGCAAAATATAGCAATTTTGAACTGATAAAGCTTGTACTGGACACAGAATCCCTCAAATGCATGTGCAATCATAAACTCAATGACCAGATTGAGCTACAGTGGCTCAAAAAACTGTCCTGATATTTGCATGTTTTGCACTAAATGCAATGGCTATCAATAACTACTAATTATCATGCTAGACTATAAGTGTATGAAATGCAGTACTTGCTCTTGGCTTTCTATTGGCCCAATGATCAAAGCATTTGGTTATGTTTTGGTAACATGGCAACCATATCAAAATGACAACTCATTGGGACAGTTTTTTGACTTTAAATAGAATATGGCATTTAGTACCTGATATAACCTCCCTTGGCCTTGATAACTACTTGAATTCTTCTAGGCATGCTTTCTATCCATTTTTGACACTCCTTCACAGAAATCCTTTCCTACTCTACTACTACCCTATTCCATAATTGATGAACTTCTGTAGGTGCCCTCCTATAATTTAAAAGGCATCTTTTCAAATGATCTCAAATGTGTTCAATAGGATTAGGGTCTGGAGATTAAGCAGGTCAATCCAGAAGCTTGATATCTTGCTCCTTAAACCAGATTTGAGCTCTTCTAGAGATATACTTGGGATCATTATCTTACTAAAAGATGATTTTATCTAAAGGAATTCCAGAATTCTTCATGCTCTGCAACAATTCTTTCTTCAAAATTGCCATATACTGTTTAGCATCCATTCTTCCCTCAATCTCACTCAAAACTCCCACACCATTTCATCCAATACAGCCCCATATCATGAGTGATTCTCCTTCAAACTTGACTGTACCTTTGATTTTCTTAGAACTTATTTCCCCTTTTTTTTCACATATATTCTTGTTCATCTGATCCAATTCTATTGATTTTAGTTTCATCTGATCAAATCACCCTCTTCCAGTCCTTCACAGTCCAATGCTAGTACTTCAGAGCAAAGGCCAACCTGCTTTTTCTATAAATAGCAGAGAGAAGAAATTTTTTCTTTATTATTATAGCTTTTAGAGAAGCTTCCTTGAGAATATTTCTAACTGTTTGTGGGCAGACAGGAGTGCTGACAATAGAATTGATGAAATAAGTGGCCTGAACTGCATTACTGGCCTTTCCAGTAAGAATTTGTTGAACAATAGCATACTTGTTAATAGAAAAAAGTTTTGAAGAACAATCACTATAATAATTTTCCTTCTCTGGTTGGATTTTCTGAAGGACCCTAGCCACAGTAGACTTCCCTAGACCAGTTTGAGATGCAATTTTCCTACAGGAAAGATCAAAAGAGGCAAAAAAGATAATATTATTTCTTTAAGCAGCAGAAAAATGTTTTATAATGGAGATAAGGGAATTTATTTGTGATGGTAGGGTTTATATATGCTGCAGGCTAATTAGTGACATAAGAGTGACATAATATATTACTTACCTAAGATATATAGTCATTTTACAGCACTTTAGGGTCCAATATATGTAATGGGAATTTAAAGTCAAAAAACTATTCTAATGAATTGTTATTTTGATATGGTTGCCATGTTACCAAAACATAACCAAATGCTTTGATCATTGGATCAATAGAAAGCCAAGAGCAAGTACTGAAGCACAAGCAGATGTGCTGAACTGCTTCTAACTCTAATCTAAGGGCTCCTTGGTAAGTGCCTTTTTTACTAAAGGGCTTTTGTGCTAGTGGCCCTGAACTAGGCAATGGATGCAAGGAGTGAGTCAAGCTAACCCTAAGGCTAGTAAATCACTTGTGAAAGCTATAGAGGTAAAGATATGGATAATCTGTAAAAGGAGTAATCTCTCAGATATGACATTAAATCAGAGCTTAAGTAAGCAAGACTGGGGATCCAGTCCTGCCTACCTTGCCCCTTATATATTGCCAGAGGTGACTGCTTACTAAGTACAGAACTATCTAATAAGGGAGATAACCCTGAATCCTATAAATAAGGAAGAATAGAAGTATGGAGTGGGGATTAAAGAATACCAGCAAAGGACAGGCACAGATGTGAAAGAATGGAAGAGAAGACTAAGAATGGAATGCAGGGTCAGAGGTGCTTGTACCATGAGGATGGGGATCTCTGCCACAGATGAGATCCAATCTATAGATCTGCCACAGATATATCTAGGATTAGATTCAGATCCAGATCAGATCTAGATAAGATCCATGGAGATAAGAGTGGAGGGCAGTTCCAGGGAAGATCCCAGAAAGATCCATGTCATGTGACTTATGGTCACATGACCACTGCTAAGAAAAAGGAATAATAAATACTCTTAGAAGGAATTAGATCACAGACTAGAGTTAAGCCAAATTTGGGGTTTCTTTGTACATGATCACATGATATCATGTGATTGGTTCTAGTGCAGGATTGTCACTTTGTAACAAGTACTGCATTTCATACACTTATAGCCTAGCATAATAATTAGTAGTTATTAATAGCCATTGCATTTAGTGCAAAACATGCAAACATTAGGACAGTTTTTTGAGCCACTATATATATAACAAGGCAAATGCCACCTTTTTCAGCTCAGAGTTGTAAATGGCTTTGTTAATGGCCAAATAGAACTGGACTTTATTCAGCCACTGCTTAGCCCTAGCCCTATTGCTGTCAAAAGCTTTAAAGGTACTGAGGTAAAGTTTGGTGAGTTTTGAAAAGGAGAATATGGAAGATACTGGTAATTGCTGAGAAGAGGTCAGCAGCTTGAATAGATAATAACACTGGACAGGGGTTAGTGAAGGAGGGGTCAGTTTATGAGGGATCTATAGTGTAAATAAGAAATTGTGAGCTAAATCACAAATGATGTTTCTTTTAGGCTACAAAGTAGTAGAAGTATCAAATAACTCAGCAAGATTATCATAAGGGAAAGAAGGCCAACAAGGGGGTTCTGATTCAGATTCAGATTCTGGTTGCTTAGAAGAAGCATAAGGGCATAAGCAGTAAGGATCAACAGAAGGTGAATGTGGAGTATTACAATTTTCTTTTTTTCTTTTTTCCTTTTGTCTTCTTTGTTTTTCTTATCTTAGCTTCTGCTCTTTATGCACCTCATATGCTTTCTTGTTTTCTTTTCCTTTATAACTTCTGTTTTTCTTGCACTCTAGCCCTGTCTAGACTGCTCTCTTGTTATATCCTTTGCCTGGATATTTTATTTTTTAATTAGCTAACTCATAATCATTCCATCACTTTCCATCTGTTTCCACATGGATACTTTACTCATCATTTGTTAGCCTGATTACTTATTTATCTTCATTTGAATCTTACTTTCTTGTATTATAAAGTAGTGTATTTTGCCTCTATCTTCTTATGCTACTTCTATCTTGTGATATCACCTAGATTTGTCATATTCCATACCTCTGACCCAATTCTGACCCAATTCTGACCCAGTTTACAATTGGTCCTCATATCCAGTAAGCCACTCTAGTCCTCTGACTCTTCTTCAGGTAACTCTGGCCCTCCATCACCATTCCAGTCCACCCCAGTTATGCATGTACACTTTCTGCCCCTTTATCAGTATATGCTCCCCTGGCCCTCTGCTTCTGCTTCACTCTATTCTGTTTTCAGTTCTATCTCTGTTCCAGTTAAGTACTACCTTAATTCCATTTCATCTTCTTCAGACTGTTCCAGTATAACTCTGTTACTAGTTCCACTTTTAGTTACTGTTGTTACAGTGTCAGACTTGGTACAACTCATCCTAACTCTAAATGGTACAGCCTTGAGAGGGTGCATTGATATCAGTGTTGGTTTTGATTGGAATAGAATAAAGAGGACAGTGAACACTCAAGATAGCAAGTCCTGAGGAGCCATCACACTAGTATTCAGAGGAAGCCACTGTATTGGTGACTAATTAGGAGTGAGAACTGGAGAGTAGTATGGATAACAAAGTGGTCAAAGCTAAGGGCTAAGTACTATATCTTACTAAGTATTTATACCTATCCTGTTAGTGCATGGACCATCTCTGGGGCATAGAGAACTACCATAAATAGAAATAGGGCATAGGGTGTGCTTACTGAGAGTATAACCAATGGGCCATGCAGATAAGGGATGTAGAATAAAGAGGCTATGTAGAATGGAAGGTAAGGGTCCAGAGTTAGCAGAAATTAAACCATACTCCCTGTCATGAGGCCAAGGAGATCACATCTAGAGATCTGCCATGATTGCATCTGACCCTTATCTGGATTGAAATCAGATTCATTAGAGATACAGATCAGGAGATTAATCTGTTATCTGAGATACTAGATCTAACCATAAGTATTGCCCAAACTCCAAGGGAACTCTGAAAGAACAACTTAACCATATCCTAGGATTTATTCCTTGTTTGGCATATAATTCTCACGGTCACATGCTTGTCATGTGACTCTTCTGCTAGCAAGCTGTGCACTTGTAACACTATTGTCTCTTCAAGGGTGAGACTCCTGAATGTTGTGTTGTTGATTTTGGATAATAGACAAGGAGACAAACAAAACTCAACAAGGGCAAAACAAGAGATGATAGTGATGATAAGAAAAGGAGCCACTAGTGAGGCCACCTGCAGTAAAGAATACAAGTGCTCAACACTGGAGTTTAAGATATGCTAAGGATATAGTATTTATACAGTACTAAAGTGTGCATGGACCAGGACCCTGATGGGAGAATTCCCACAAACCCTGAGGCACCATCAAATGGAAAAGAAGTACTCATGAGAATAGCCAATGGCTGAAAAGGAGTAAGGCTTCTAAAATGGAAGAGAAATGGAAATAAAAACAAGGCTAAAGACATGAGGCTAACCCTATGCCCTGGGTCTAGACCTGTCATGTGACCCATCACATGCCTAGATAAGATAAAAGATTAGATAACCATGTGGAAAGATAAGATAAAGTCATGTGA